>JABVXS010000184.1:0-46767 GCA_013365335.1 Madathamugadia hiepei
TACATTGATATAATCTAAAGTAATATCAATGTAGACAGTGTTATTACTTTAGATTATATCAATGTAGACAGTATTATTACTTTAGATTATATCAATGTAGACAGACATACGCCTTTTCAATTTCTTTGCAGGAATTATGTTAGGCTAAATAATAATGTTAATGATGGAATCTACGTATTCCACATTTAGGGCCTGAATTTTATGTCTTTTTTGTTATTTTGCAATTTTATTTATTTTTGTTGGGCTTCTCCACACTGATAGCTTCTCTTTGTTCACCTGTTTCGTTCGTTGTTTTCAGCTGAAGCGCCAAACTTCACTCGTCACATCAGTTCTAAAGAAGTTAGTGTAGGTGAGAGTGTTGTTTTGGAATGCTCTGTTCAAGGTTCACCTCAGCCATCTGTGCAATTCTTTCGGGAATCACACCAAATCACTGGTGATTCTCACTACAGCATCGAGCATGATATCTCCAACGTAAACTGGAAGTTGGTGATTGAGAAAACAGAAGAAACTGATTTCCGGAAGTATCGTGCTGTTGCTACCAGTTCTGTTGGTACGGCAGAATCAGAGGCAGAGATTAAACAGATGAAAAAGAATCGAAAACCAGAACTAACCAAGGGACTAAAGAATCAGAAGGTCACTGAAGGTCATGAAGTCATTATGGAGGTCAAATTCTCCGGTGTTCCACCACCAGGCGTCAAATGGTTCAAAGAGAGCAAAGAAATTGTGGAAAAAAGGGAAGAAATTACGGTAAGAACCGAAAATGGCCAGTCTAAACTTATAATCAAAAATGCGAAACTGATGGATGCCGGGAACTATCAGGTTGAACTGGTTAATTCGGAGGGTAAGGAGACGTCAAGTGCCAGTGTAACTGTGGAATCTGAATCCATAACTGTGCCTCCTCATTTCACGGAGATGCTGACTGATGTCGAAGTCCGTGAATCAGAAACTACCGAATTCAAGGTTAGTGCAACTGGGGTGCCTACCCCTGAGATACAATGGTGCAAAAATAGTGCACCGCTGCAAATAAACAACGAACGGATATTTGTTCGAGAAACCGGAAGTGGTCAACAGATTCTGACCATAAAGCGGGTGCAGTTAGAAGATGCCGGTCTCTATTCATGTAAAGCGTCTAATGAGGCGGGTTCTGAAGAATGCAAAGCAAATTTTGCAGTGCTTGAAGTCTTGGAGGCACCGAAGTTCAACAAGCAGTTGTCCGAAATCACAGTGAGGGAGGCTGAAACTGCTGAAATTGCAATTATAGTATCGGGAAAACCGATACCAGAAGTTTGCTGGGCCAAGGATGGGGTTCCTATAAACACGGACAATGTCCATTTTATAACTAAGCAAGATGAAAGTGGACATCACACCCTGATCATAAAGCATGCTAAATTAGAAGATGCTGGTATTTACTCTTGCAAAGCTATTAACAAAGTCGGGGAGGCCGAAACTAAAGCATTGTTTGCAGTTGAACAGGAAATTGAAGCACCACACTTTTCAGAGGACTTGAAGGAACTTTCGGTACAGGAAGGTGAAACTGCTGAACTAGCTGTAACAGTGGTTGGTAAACCAGTACCGGAAGTAGCATGGTATAGAGATGGAGTTCCGGTAAACTTTGACAACAAACACATTTTGTCGAAAACAGATGAAGCTGGACATTCCGCATTAATAATCAAGAAAGCTCGCGTAACGGATGGTGGTGTTTATTCGTGCAAAGCTTCCAATATTGCTGGAAATGCTGAAACTAAAGCCAAATTCGCGGTTGAAGAATTGATTGAAATACCAAAATTCACGGAAGGATTACAAGAGATTTCGGTGCAAGAAAGTGATACGGCACAACTTTCAGTTACAGTGGTTGGAAAACCGGAAGCTGAGGTGGTATGGTTGAAAGACGGTCTTCCGGTTAATATCGACAATGAACATGTTTTAATAAAGAAAAATGAACGTGGACAGCATGCACTAATAATTAAAGACGCTCGACTAGAAGATATGGGTACTTACTGTTGCAAAGCAAGCAATTTGGGTGGTACCAAAGAAACAGAAGCAAAATTGACTGTTGTTTGGGATTTAGTACCACCGGTATTTACTGAGGAAATCGGTGAATTAGAAGTAGAAGAGGGCGAAAAAGCTGAACTCAAATGTACCGTTGTTGGGAAGCCAACACCGGAAATAACCTGGCTGAGAAATAATGTTGAGGTTCACATCGACAATACCCATTTCTTCAGAAAAGACGACGGAAGTGGTGAGCACACGTTGGTAGTTGCTAGTATGAATAAGGGAGATTTCGGTACCTATACATGCATTGCTACCAATGCAGCTGGTACCACTGAAATGGCTGGTAAAATCAAATTTCCAAAATATGTTTTCGAGAAGATGCAAGGAGAAGAAGTTAAACCAATGTTTGTAGAACCACTGGAAACACAAACAGTTAAAGAGGGTGAAATAGTTAGTATCGAGTGTCGAGTGAATGAAAATGCAGCAGCGGATATTCAGTGGTACTTGGGTGACAAGCAAATCCAACCAAATGAACATTTGATTATGGAGAAACTTGAAAATGGTGTCGTGAAGCTAACAATTGAAAATGCTACCAAAGAAGATGTTGGCATTTACCGGTGTGAAGCGGTCAATAAATCCGGCAAAGCAACAACTGCAGCAAAACTTGGTTTATCAACCGAAGGCATGGAGGAAGTGCAAGAAAAATCTGCTGTTATTGGATTCATCCGACCTTTGAGTGACATTGTCGTAGCAGAAAATTCAACTGTAGAAATGCTATGTGCACTCAATGCTAGCGAAGGTGATGTTCAGATAAGGTGGTCGAAAGACGGTTTATACGTACCGGTAGAAAGCGCCATCATCGAGCAACTTGTTGATGGTACTCACAAATTGCAAATCGCAAAAGTAACCTTAAAAGATGTCGGAACTTATCGATGCACTGCTTCCATTGGTGGTTCATCTGTATGGACCGAAGGAAATCTCAGTGTTCTAGGTTCTCATATAGGCTTTTGGAGTATCAATGAAACCTTTCATATACTGTTTTCATCATAAAATTGTTTTCGATCCAAATATTTAAATTTAATTTGCGACTTTCTATTCTTTTGATGTTGAAGATTGTTGAAAAATTAGATGCAATGAAGCAGTGCTTGAAAGGTTTCAGGTAGCGCTAGGGTTCCAGCATGTTTTACTTTTTCAATTCAAAGCTTAATAACCATTAAATACTAATCCTGCATGTGCTTCCTCTTCTTCTGTCCAAGAAATTTTAGCTTACATTCTATGTCGCCAAAATTTTTATTCAAAAAATTGTATCAATCAGATTTTGGGATACTCAATCAAGTTGGGGTGATTGTGGCTTAAAAAATACTTTCGCTATTTTTGTAATTCATCCTAAATAGCTTCTTCTTCTGCACTAACTTAGACTCCTGCTTTAGCCTATCTTAAATTTTACTGTTTTTGTCCTTCCATTTAATTTAAGAATAAAATTTAATTTCAGACACAGCAAAAAAAATAATAACACAAGATGAAGGTCCACCAGAGTTTACTGAACTTTTGAAATCTTGTACAGTAACCGAAAATGCCGAAGTTATTCTTAAATGCAAGGTGAAAGGTTTACCAAGACCGGCGATTTCGTGGATGAAAGATGGTGTCAAGGTAAATTTTCTTAATAAGTTTAAAATAAATATAAAAGTTTCACTATTTAGGTTGCTTAGATTTAGCCTGTTTGGAACTATATTGAAACAAGCTTGATGTTTCATTGGACAAGTCTGATTCAATTTACACGTTCGCAAATCATGTTGTAGAGAAAGGGTCAAACTAAAAAAAACCATTGAGAAAGCGCAGGCACTGACATCACTGACAGAACTGATTGGAATTGTCCGAAGTTATGTTTTATAAATTTAAGGAATTTTTTTAGTTGGACGAAAATGGTGACTTAATCACCGAGTACCACGAAGACGGTACTGTCATGTTGAAAATTAGGAATGCTAAGAAAGAGCACAGTGGTGAGTATCGGTGTGATGCAGCTAATGAACACGGTACTGCTTGGACAACCGGACCTGTTCGGGTTGCAAGCCAATCGGAAATGCAACAACAAGAAGGCGAAGCACCTGATTTTATTGAACCTGTCAGGCCTATAACTGTAAGCTAATATGTGTCCCATAAACTGTGATAGGTTGCAGCTGATAGTTAAGCTGAAGAATTTATTAAGAAAAAACAAAAAATTGATTGAAACAATTAAAGCAAATTTTTTTCCGTACCGTTAGATTGACTGGTCAGCTAGGAAAAATGTGTTAGCCGAAAAATGCAGAGTTCCAAATCCTTTTGTATTTGTTAATTTTTCTATTCAGGTCTTGGTTGGTGAAACAGCAGTACTGGAAGGGAAGGTCACGGGAGAACCAAAACCAGAAATTAAGTGGTTCAGTGGTGATAATGTTGTGAAGGAAACCTCAAACATCAAGCTGGAAAATCTTCCAGATGGCATTCAAAGGCTTATTGTGAAAAATGCAACCGTTGAAGATACCGGGGAATACCGTTGTGTTGCAAGCAACCAATACGGTGATGTATGGAGCGATGTTACACTTACCGTCAAAGGTTACTTTTCTATTAGTTTGAATTTCGACGTGCTGAATATGTTCGGAATTTTCAAGGCCTTTGTTAAGAAACTTCTGAAAAATTGATGTAATTCAAAGTGAAGTTGTTGTTGTTTTTTTTGAATAATTTGCTGAATTTTACAATTAAAAACTGCTAGGATATTTTGTTGTAGTTCCGGTGTCAGAGGAAGAAGGTGGGATGGAATATGCAGCTCCAACATTCTTGAAAACTTTGGAGGGAATCAATGCCAAAGAATCTGAGCATGTCGTTTTTGAATGCAAGATTGTTGGTGAACCAATACCTGAAATTAAGTGGTTCAAGGTGAGTTTACTCCGTAGATTGCTCTTTCTTCCAAGCATTGTCTTGCAGTTGAATGAATCAATGAAATTCTTGGCTTTTTTCAGGCATTTCTGAAGTTCTCAATTTTTTCTCTCTTCTTAATTCTAGAATCAAAAAGAAATCAGCGCAAATGACACACATTTCAAAAAGGAAACACTCCCATATGGTATCGCTCGACTAATTATCGATTCGGTTAATAAGGTGCTATTTATTCCTATGGAGACCGAATGAAACTTAAAAAAATTTTTTTTTAATTGTATTCCCCTGATGGAAGGAAGAGATGAAAGTTTGGTTACAGGAAGATGCTGGTGAATTCAGATGTGAGGCTCAGAATTCCTACGGTACTGCACGTACTGATGCGGTGTTGAATGTGTGGTATGACTTCGAGGTGCCCGTGCAAAGTGAAATTTCACCGGAATTTGCCCAGGAATTGAAAGCAGTTCAGGCTATTGAAAGGCAGCAGGTTTCCTTCGAATGCCGGTCAGTGTCATTTGGAATTGAGATTTTGCATAATTTATACAGTGAATAACGAATCTCTTCAAAGCGTCATCGCTAAATTATTTTAAAAAAAATTTAGAGTGGTTGGTGTTCCTGTGCCAAACGTGAAATGGTTCAAAGATGGTGAAGAACTGCAACCCAGTGAGCATGTACGGATTGAAAGCTTACCGGATGGTACCAATCATTTAATAATTGATTCAGTCAATGTTGAAGATCAAGGGAATTATCGGTGCGAAGCAACGAACAGTGCCGGATCGATGAGTTCGAAAGCTCCACTAACTGTTAACGGTGAATTGTCTTCAGTGAAACGGCAGTTTTAAAATTTTTTTATTAACAAAAGTAATCATCTTTTAGACTGAAATTTCATTAAATAATTAGAAATCGTTTAACTTTGAAGTATTTCAGAATTGGAAACTTTGAAGTTAAAGAAAGGCCTGAGTGATGCGAAGGTGCCTGTTGGAGCTAAGATTCGATTGGTTGTTGAAATTGAAGGGAAACCAAAAACAGTCAAATGGTACCATGGAAAGGATGAAATCAAAGCAAGCAAGTGAGAATGAATTTTTTGAAAACAGCTAGAAGGGATAGTAACAAAGCTGAAATAAGTCATAGTCTTGAAACAGTTAGAGGAAGAGAATCTGGTGAAAATGTTCAAGACTGCTAGGAAAAAAATTTTTTACCCATTGATCTTTGTGAAAAGCTTATAAAACTAGTGAAACAGCAAGTTTAATTGCAGAAGGACAAAACTAGAAACAATTGCGGAACATAAGTTCAGCATGGAAATTGATGAAGCCGAAAGTTCAGACGCAGGTAATTATCGAGTGGTCTTATCAACCAATACCGATGCCGTTGAGTCATCCTGCTCAGTGGCTGTAGTCGATAAAGAACTGGCACCAACTTTCCGCAAGGGTCTTCAGAATCAGAAAGTTCCAAAAGGATCTAAACTTGTACTTGAGGTTAGCATTTTAAGCTTTTAGAATTCTGTATAATTGGAAGACAAATTTAAAACTGGAATTCTCACCAATAAATTTTGTATAAAAAGTGAAACAGCAAAAAGTGAAGTCAAAATTTTCAAAATTTTAAATTTAGGCACAGCAAATTCTTGTCTGCATGTTTCTTTCTGCATTGTGTGAAGAGGAGATTTATGAACTGAAATTCGAATTTTCAGGTTGAGTTGGATGGTTCTCCAAAACAAATCAAGTGGTTGAAAGATGGTATTGCAGTGGATGAAAATTTGATGACAGCGAAAAATCTCGGTAATGGAAAGTACCAACTGGTAGTGAATGAAGTTAAGGAAAGTGATCAGGGTGAATATGCTGTTCAAGTATCTCATGATGAAGGATTAATCGAATCCAAAGCAAGCATTACCCTTAAAGCAGGTAAGCTGCAATTCACTATCACACCTTGCTATCTACTATAATTAATGAATTTGTTCTAATTAAGCAGTTTATAGAGAGACCAGAAGTTGTGAGTGGATTAAAGCCAAAAACAGTTGAAGTTGGTGAAAAAATAACGCTGGAAGTGGAAACTAAAGGACCAATCAAGCAAGTCAAATGGTGGGTCGAGATTTGGAAATAATTTTGCAGTTTTCAAATTATTGTAAATGATAGAAGGAAGTAGGTTTTCTTTCATAGAACCAACCAATTGTAAAATTATGCATTTAATGAAGTAAAATAGAATAGTGTTGTAGGTACAAGAATGGCGTGGATGCAAAAGAAGCTGCGACGAGGAAAGTCGGCGACAACAAATATCAATTAATTATCGACAAAGCAACCAAAAACGATGAGGCCGAATATAAGGTAAGCATTTTAAATGAAACGTCTTGGAGCAATAGTAGGACAGGTAAACGTCATATATCGACATGAATTCTCTTGACATTGATGAAGTCTCTATTCAGGTTTCAATGTTTCAAATTCTCCACTTCATTAAACTTTCATTTCATATCTCATATTTTTAAGACAACAGTTTGGTTTGCTTACTTCTTATAAAAATTAGTTCTATTAAAAAAAGAAAAATGACAAAAAATTGTATTTGCAGGTAGTGTTATCAAATGATGAAGGTGATGCAGAGTCATCAGCTAAGCTAACTGTCAACCTACCAAGAATTCAAATTACTAAAAGTTTGAAGGACCAAACAATCAATGCTGGTGAAAAAGTATTACTTAGTGTAGAGGTCAACACGTCTCCAAAATCAGTGAAATGGTTAGTGAACTGCTATTCGAAAAGGTCAAGCAATATAATAGTTTTTTTCATTGTTCAAACACAAGCAGTTTCGTTGTTTACCTTCAGGTACAAAAATGGTAAAGAAATTGGCTCAAACCATAAAGCAAAGCCAAGGAAAGTAAATGATAACAGTTACCAACTTGAGATATGCGATGCTACGGAAGACGATGCTTCTGATTATAAGGTTTGCATCGATACCTTTCTCTCGAATACGGGAGAAATGACCTGAAAAGTTTATTTCATCGTGGATTTTAGGTTGTACTTTCGAATGACGAAGGTAGTGTGGAATCCTGCTGTGCGCTCACGGTTAAAATACCAGCCGAGAAGCCTATAATTAAAAAAGGAATTGAGGATCAATTTGTCGCAGTCGGAAAACCTCTGGAAATTCCAATTGAGGTGACTGACTCTCTCCACTTTTTACAAAAATTTTTGCTACGGAAGTTTTTAATTTAACCCTTAAGCTGGAAAGGTTGGCAGATTTCTTATTTCAATTAACGTTTTTTTTTCAATGTCATCGATTTATGAGAATTTCAAAATGATTGAACGGTACATAGCTGTTCATTTTTTTTAGACAACAGGTAAGCCAAAGGTAGTTAAATGGTACAGAAATGGGCAATTGCTGTCAGGCGAAACAAGCAAATTTGTGAGAACAGAGAAGATTGATGAGAACAATTATGTGATGAAAATTGAGAAATGTACATTGAACGATAGTGGTACCTATTCGGTTGAAGTGCAGAACGAAGCAGGTCAGGCTACAAGCTCAGGAGAGGTAAATTGTTTTCTCTACTGAAATCACATTTATCTCTTCCGGTACCACTCATTAATCAGTTCATTATCAGCAATATACATTGTCGAACAGTTTCTGCAAGTGTTAATAGAATTATCATAATTAGTAATAATTTTCGCCACTGCTCAAAAAGCCTGATTCACCTATGTTTGGATACTATCAAAGAGCTTTTCAGATCACCGTGGAAGATAAGCTAAGCTTTCTGAAACCGCTGGAAGATGTTGAAGTGTTAGAAAGTGAAGAAGCATTGCTTTTAGTAGAAACAAATACTCATCCACGGATTGTCAAGTGGTACAAAAATGGACAAGAAATTAAGGCTTCAAGTGGACGAATCGAAATGAAAAATAGCACAACGAAATTCCAACTTATCATCAAGAAAGCTGAGAGTGCTGACGCAGCAGACTATAAGGTTTCATCCTTCCTGAACTTATCTAAACAACCACTCGCTTTGGTTATTTTATTATTTGATTTTGATATCGTTGATGCTTAATGTCCCGTACGGAACTGACGTAAAATTTTCCGCGTTAGTTGTAAATGATCTTGAAAGGAACTACTTTCGCCGGAACCCAACAATATCTTTTTAATTTTGAGTAAATTTTTTAACTTTAGGTTGTGTTGTCGAACAGCGCCGGAGATCTGAATTCATCCGCTAAAGTAACCGTTAAGAAAGCCAGAGGCCAACCGAGAATTATCAAGAGCTTGGAAGATCAAGTAAATTTGTTTTTTTTTTCTTTTTAAAATCTATCTTGAAATGAAATGATAATGGATTGAAGCTGGCCAGAAGGAAACAGAAAAGACTCAAAAGCAAATGTTTCAAATTTTAATTACCTTGCATGTCAGGTGATAGCGGAAGGTGATGGATTGGTATTGGAAATAAAGGTGGAAGGGGAACCAACCGATGTTCGGTGGCTTAAAGATGGCGCTGCACTTCCGAAAAATGTTGAAGCTAAGATTGAAAAGATTGATGAGCTAACGTGAGCAGCTTAATTTACAGCTTGAATCAAATCATTTGAATTTCTCATCTCTTCTTTATTGTTTCAGCAGATGTTTTAAAATCGATAATTGCTGATTTATTTTTCTTGCCCGCTATTGAATGAGCATCAATGGAATGAAAGCCTGAAGCTTATCCATCTGCCTGTTCCAGGTATCGCCTGACAATTCCACGAGTTCATGCTGTGAATAAAGGTGTGTACACTGCTGAAGTAATTAACGACATTGGCAAGGTACAAAGTACTTGTAATGTTGACGTTGATGTGAAACCCAAGATTGTGAAGGGCTTAGAGGACTGCGAAGTTAGCGAAGATGAAGAGCAGCTTTTCAAGGTTGAAACGGATGTACCTGTTCGAGAAGTTAAATGGTAAATTTAATTATTTTGAATGCGTTTGGTTTTTTTCACGAACTAATTTTCATCAACCATTATTTTTTATTGTTTATTTTAGGTATAAAAACGGTCAAGAAATAAATCCTTCACCGAGAATGATCACAAAGCAAATTACTTCCAAAATTTTTGAGCTAATAGTTCCTGAGGTATCATTGGACGACACTGCTACCTATAAGGTAATTCAGTCTGAACAATTTTGAAACTGAAACTTGGTATATTCTTATCTTGCAAAACCAAGGAAATTCAAAATATTTAATTAGAATGATGGGTTTCATTTAATTAGCTGGAGCAGGTGCCAATAGTTTTACTACTTTCAGGTGACTTTAAGCAACAAAGCTGGTGATTGTGATTCATCAGCTCGCTTAACTGTGGTAAAGCGCAATCTGTTGAAAGTTCTTGACAGTCTGAAGGATGCTGAAGTAAGTGAAGGTGAACCGATCAAACTTTCTGTCAAAGTTGAAGGGCAACCGAACACCGTCAAATGGCTCAAAAATGGCCAGGAAATGAAACCAGATGGTCGCGTACAAATTGTAAGTTTCTGTAAAACAAAATGTTTGATTAGATTTCCAGTTCACAGCAAGTTTTCTATTTCCCTCGCTTCCAAACATTCCAAAGCCTGAAAACTTTATTACAGGCTTAATTTAGCTTGATAGCTCATTCCTTCAAGTGTTTATTCCGATGTTTTTTTTTTTTTAATTCAAGTCCATCTTACGTTCACGAAATTTCGAAAAACCAATTTTATAGGCAGAGAATCCTGAAACTGGTGAATATACTTTAACAATACCGGAAAGCCTTGCGTCCGATGATGCCGCATATCGTGTCGTACTCTCGAATAAGCTTGGTGAAGTGCAAAGTGGCTCAATCACTAGCGTCAAACGTAAAACCTCATTTGTCAATTAAACAGCCTTTTCAGGACATGAATGAAGCATCGAATTTTGAAATCTTTCATCTCAGCGATTCTGTAAATTTCCTAATGAAATTAGTTCATGTGATAGTAGAATTTTAACAACTTACAGACAAAAAGACTGAACCGGTCGCGAGTGCAGCAACTTTCGTTACACCGTTAGAAGATGTTGAGGTTCCGGAAGGTGCAAATTTGACTTTGATGTGCAAAGTATCAGGAGAACCAAAACCAACTCTTAAATGGTTGGTGTTTCTCAATTTTCATAAATTTTTCGAGAGTGAGGTTTCATTGTGCTTTCGGTTTCGTTTCAAGGTTTCAACTTTTTGAAACATGTACCGTATCTACACCGGATCCTTGTATTCTAGTGATAAGGTAATATTTTGACAAAAATTACGCTTGAAATTTTGTTTTTAGGTTCAAAGATGGTATTGAAATTGCTAAAGATGATCGCATTGCGATGCGCATGGCTTTGGATGGTACTGCAACTCTGCGTATCCTGGATAGCAAGAAGGAAGACGCAGGTAGATACAGTGTTTCAGCAATCAATTCCGCAGGTGAATCGAAATCAGAGTGCAGTGTTCGGGTATCAGACGCGGAGGAATTGCCATCGGGACCAAAATTTGTTATTCCACTACAGGATGTCTCCGTATTGATTGGTACCAAGGCTGAATTCAATATTAAAGTTCGTGGCGTGCCGAAGCCTACTCTGACCTGGTTTGTTTCTTGACTTCCAGAAAAGTTTTGCATTGATTCGTTGGTTGAAATCATGGGTCTTCTGCAATTGTATAAGGAAAATGGGAAGCTAGCGAAATTCATTGCAGTATAGTCTTAGCAATGTTCTGATTCCAGGTCAGTTGGTGGCCGAGATGTGTCACAGTTGGATGGTATCAGAATCGAAGATATGGGTGACGGTAACTGGAATATGGTAATAGACTGTGTCACCGAAGGATTCATCGGTCTTATCGAATGCGTCGCAGTGAATGAAAATGGAAAAGCTAAATGCGAATCGCAGCTAATTCAGACAGACTCGAAAGTTGGGAAAGAAAGGAGTGATGAGGGTTATCCACCGAAATTCAATGTCCCCTTATGGGATCGACGGATACCGGAAGGACAAGTTACAACAATTGAGTGTCATGTAGACGCGAAACCAACTGCTAGCATTGTTTGGACAAAGGTTTGCTTTTACTTTTCGTTATTTCAGCCATTTAAAACAAATTTGATTTGATAATTAATTAGCTGCTCTGCTAATGTTTAGAGTGGTGATACGTTGGTTGAATCAGATCGTATCGAAATACGCAATACAACAGATGGAGCGTGCCGCGTACGAATTAATAATTTCGGAAAAGATGACGTTGGTGTCTACAAATGTATCGCCTCAAATACACTTGGTGTTGCTGATACCCGATCAAGTCTGAGCATTCAGAGTTCGTGAACTTTCAACATTCTTACTTCCTTCTTAGCTTCCTCAAAAAAATTCTAATTTGATTTTGGATTATTAGTTTTAATTTAGATATAAAGAGTACGAATTTCAGTGAAAGAAAAAGAAGAAGTAAGGGCGAAGAAGGAATTCCCACCACGTTTCAATCCACCACTAGTGGACAAATTTGCGGATATTGATGAGACGGTGCGTCTGTCCTGCAAAGTAGATGCGTCACCAAAAGCATCGATAACCTGGTACAAGGATGGAGTACCACTGCAAAGTAATGGCCGTATTGTCATTGAGAATGACGATGATGGTAACTGCTTGCTGACAATCAAGCATAGCACAGAGTACGATGATGGAGCATACCGTTGTGTTGCTGTCAATGACATTGGTTCCTTTCCTTTCCATTCTTTTTTTTCCTTTTCTTTTTCCCATGAAACTCGTTTACGACTGTGAAATTGTGATTTCCTGTTCGACAAGAATGGTCGATATGTCATAGGTAACTGCTTGCTGACAATCAAGCATAGCACAGAGTACGATGATGGAGCATACCGTTCCGCTTAACATCGATTTCAACCCTTTGAATTTGCAGGTAGAATTTAAGTAGAGCATCATTCCAGGTAGCTCAAACTCAGCTTGTTTGCTATCTATCCGTAGGATAAGAGAAGAGCCTAAAAAAGAAGGTGAAAAGCCATTCTTCACCAAAGGTTTGGTGGATAAGTGGTTGGAACGTGGCGATAAGCTCATTTTACAATGCACCGTAATCGGTGATCCGAAACCGGAAATTCGATGGTATGCTATGGTCATATTTGTTACTTCTTAATCAGTTCTAATTAGACTAACCAATGTAATTGGTTGATTCCCGATTCCCTAGGTACCGTAATGGAATTTTATTGCGACCAAACAATAAAACGAACATTGAAAATACAACGGACGGTTTGTGTACGCTGACAGTGGAAGATTGTGCAATGAGTGATGGAGGAATTTATCGCTGTGACGCTGAAAACTGTCACGGAAAAGCACAAACTCAAGGGACTGTTCATGTCGAAAGTTAGTTTCGATCAATTAAATTTATTTTTTCTGATCTTAGAAGAGAATTGAAACTGAAACAATTAAATTTTTGTTAGCTAGAAAATCAAGGAATGTCAACTCTTTCCATTTTGGATTTCTTTTTTCCATTCTTTTTTGGAATTCGGATTTCTTGCAGGACCGGTGGAAAAGCTCGAAAAGAAGTTTGCCGAAGGTGAAGCTCCACGGTTTATCATTCCTCTTCAAGATGTCACTGTTTATGCCGATTCTGCAATTGAATTAGAATGTAGAGTTGTTGGTGATCCGATGCCAACAGTTAAATGGTAAATTGAATTGGGATATTTATCCATAGTCATTGTTAGTTAGGATTATTACCGGTAAAGCATGTACGTACGGTTGTTGAGTGAGCTTTACTCAGCAATTCTCAGAATCTGTGATTCAGGTCCAAAGATGGATTGATACTCCGCGATGATCCTCGGTATCAATGGGAAGCAGATGCCGCAGCTGGGACCTACCGATTGAGGGTTTAGATTTTTACCACTTTTCGTTGTTGTTCAATTAATAAGTATGCTGTACTATACAGTCTACTTCAGATCATTCCGAAGATTGTCTGTACAGGAATATCTTCTGCACAGAAATGGTTATTGAAGTCAAATTGAATCTAAATGACTTACCGTATCCCACAGTAGTTTCAAAAAAAAATGAAGCAATCAGAAGAACATTTAGATCAGCAATGCAAATGTAATTGACGAGGGTGCATATCGTTGTGTTGCAACCAATGCTGTTGGTTCAGCTACCACGAAGTCATTCGTCAGAATTGATGGTATATTACTTCTGAAATATTTCAATTCAATTTCAATTCATTTAAGGATTAATTTCAAACCTATTGATACCTGGCCAACGGTCAGAAGTTAATGACGTGGTAAAGCATAATGATGAAATTTTTAATATATGATTGGCCGTATGAATTAAAAGTGACTTTTCAGATGGTAGCTTTGTTCAAATATCATCTTCTAATGAATCACCTCGCTTCACCATTGCTTTGAGTGATGTACGTGCCATCGAAGGTATGTTTCTTTGGATTCAATTTGTCATTTAGAGTAATAATGATTTGTCAATTTCATATTAGAACAAAATACCATGTAAGAGTAAGTTTTTTCAACATTTCAGATGAGTTAATGAAAATAAACAGTTTAGGTCAACCACTGAAATTGGAGTGCAAAATAGAAGGAGCACCTTTGACGGATCTTGTATGGTACAAAGACGGTGAACTAGTCGTCCCTGATGATAGAATTAGGATCGAATCTGATTCAGATGGGGGTCGGGCTCGTCTTATTATTAATTCTTGCAATGCAAATGATGAAGGTAAACTTTAAATGATCAATGATTGTTATATAAAGGTGATTAAGAGACATATTCAAAGATGACAGAAATAAGTGTCGAGTGTTATGGCGAAGCTAATATTAGTTTAATTTCAGGTCTCTATCGGGTAATTGCAACAAATCCATTCGGATCAGCCCACAGCAAGGCTACTGCAACGGTAAAAAAAGTTTTGGGCGATGCATTGATTGGCTTCATCGATGGGTGAGATGTTTTTGATGATTTAAGAAAAGTAAAGAAATAAAAGCTTACATCTTCTGCATATCCCTTGTTGCTGCCGACAACCCAAAGAGTTATACCGACTTTGTTTAAATTATCTGGAGTGACCATTAAAGTACTTAAATTACTCAATGATTTGAAATTTACAGCATATCTCTTCGAAATTGCTCCAATACATTCATTTAAATTTTACACTGCTTTTCATTTTATAGCGAGAAGTTTGATGCGTACCGTGCTCCACGTGTCATTATCCCACTTGAGAGTATGAAAATTATGGAAGGTAGTGACTTTACGTTGCGCTGCAAATTTAGCGGTGATCCACGTCCGACCATCAAGTGGTTCAGAAACGGTGAACTTGTCTATTCCTATGGTCACATCACTACGGTTAGCTTTCACTTTTCAATCAATCTTTCCGATCTTGTCATTTACCTGTATAGTAGTAATCATAAATGATTGTTTACATGCAAGTCTATTTGAAACTGATCTAATTGTTTTTTTTTTACAGACCGAAAAGGAGGATGGTACCTGTGAGTTAATTGTCAAAAATGCCGACCGATTTGATGGCGGTTGTTATCGTTGTGTTGCCGAGAATATCTATGGTTCCGATCGAACCACCTGCGAAATCGTTGTGCAGTGTTAGCACTTACATTTCAAATTTAAACAACATCATCAGTAGTCATATTAAATGGATGATTTAGTACTAGCATGAGCACTTATGTAGTACTTTGGTTTAGGAAGAAGTACTGACTTTTTTTTTGACTTATTTACTCAGTGAAATTTTTGCAGTGCAAGAAAAGAAAGTACAGCGTAATTTCGAGGAGGAAATTCGCAAAGGTAATGCACCAGGTTTTTCTGTACCGCTTATCTTGAAACGCGCCAAAGCAGGTGATACTGTTATCCTGGAATGTGTACCGTATGGTAAACCATTCCCAGAAATCAAATGGCTAAAGGATGGCTTTGAAATCGAAACCAATGACAAAATTACGGTAACATCAAATTACTTCTTTTCCTTGAAGTTAAAAATTAAAATTAAAATGAAAATAAACATTACTTCTCTCATTCAGCTTTCACTAATCATAAGCAAATTGCTTGAGTTTTTCTGATCTTTTTTCTTGAAAATAATGAGGATGTTCGAGACTTACAGATGGAAAGTTTGGATGACAATACACAACGTTTAATTCTCAAAGATATTGATTTCTTCGCGGAAGGATTCTATCGATGTGTAGCAACCAATGAGTATGGAACCGCGTCTACAAAGGGAGAGATCGTAATTGAAGGTTATTTCTTAAGAGACTATGGATGATTTCTGCATTGGCAAAACTTTTTTGCTCTTCCTGACTCTCCAATTTCAAATTATTGTTAAAATGAGCCTTGAAGAGAGTCTGTCAGATTCCTAATAGTCACTTCGGCCAGATTCAAATTATGACTTTAGCGTTGTTATGATGGAAATTTTATAAATTTTAAAAATTTCAACCTTCTATTTTGAAATATCTATCTTGACTAATTTGAAATTCTTCGATTTCAGGCGATCGAACATTACTATCAAGAAAACCGGAGCTGCTAATAAACGAGGAACCGGTAGAAAGCAGGCCACGTATTCGACGTGGTCTGTACGACTTAAGTGTACATCAGGTGAAAAGTCAATCAAGTATCCTTCTATTTTCAGTTTCTTATGCTTCACTTTTAGCATCCTCAGAAATTTAATTTGTCATTTTATTAAAGTTAATAAGACTGATATGCTTAACAATAAGTTGATTTTAGGGTAGTATTATTGCAATGCAAGTGTGCACGTCAGGTTGGCCTACTCCAACTGTAAAATGGTTTAAAAATGGCGAAGAACTGAAATCTAGTGGTCCAGTGGTGGTGTGGACCGATGATCGTGGCATCCATCATTGCGTAATCCTTAATGCTTCACCGAAAGATCAAGCGGAATATGCTTTGGAAGCTACCAACAAACTTGGAATGGCACGAACCGAAAACACTGTAACAATTATTAGGCCAAAAAAAGTACCAGGTTATGAGGATGATCATGATAGGTAAGCAGTAATATCTCTCAGTGGTTTTATGATTGAAGCTGCACAGTGTATTCATCAGTATTAGTGGTGGGCTGTTGGTCATTTTGCAGAGTAATGAACTTTGCAGAAGCGGTATGCCTTACCCACCTGGGTTTATTCGTCAACTGAAGAACAAGCATGTCTTCTCACATATGCCAACAATATTTGATTGCCTCGTCATCGGTCACCCATCACCTGAGGTGTGTTTCTTTTAATTTATCAAAATATTCGCTGAAACAATGATTAGAATTCGGTTGTTTTGAGAAATCTAAAACTGAAAGTCAATGTTTGAGATGTGAAGTTGAACTAGCCAATGCATTAATTCAGTCCGAACGTCCGAACGGAAAGTATAATTATTGAAATCGAGGTTAGTTACTTGAAATGTTGCAAATTTATGATTTAATTCTTAAGGTTGAATGGTTTCATAACGGCAAAAGGATAATTCCGGACGCTCGGATGCGTTTTCAATCCTGCGGAGGTGGGTCGCACGCCATCATCATCATGGATACAGTTCCGGAAGATGCAGGCGAATATATGGTGGTTGCTAGGAACTTTCACGGACAAGCATCAAGTAGTGCGGTACTGGATGTTACGGGTAGGTGGTCTGAGTGAATTATTATAATTCAAGTTTAGCTCCATGAACGAAATCTTCAAGTCATCTTATTTATTCTTTTTTTTTTTTTCAAATTGCTTGGAAGAAAATTTTTCTTACTGTCTTTCCCAGAAACTTCATTGGTTTTTCTTTAGTGCCGCTTTTGGATTCTATCAAATTTGATGGATCGGTGGATGTTACACCTTATTTGACAGAAGAATATGGTTTCAAGAAAGTTCCCTACCATAGTAAATATTCAAACTTCTTTCTGATCTTCAGCTTCTACTGTAATCATGTGCTAATTAGCTTATTGTTATAATAAAATCTTAGGTATACCAACGCCACCGGACCGTGGTCCATTCATTAAAGAAGTAACTGGACATTACTTAACACTGTCATGGATCCCAACAAAAAGAGCTCCACCACGTTATCCTCAAGTAACATATGTCATCGAAATACGGGAGTTACCTGAAAAAGATTGGGTTCTGGTAAGCGTGTTTTAAATTTGAAAAATCCAGCCTTTCATATTGGAGCGTTTTTTTCATTCAAATGTTCATTTTTGGAATCAACGCCGAACTCGTAAAAAAAATTTTAGCTTGATTATAATATTCCGGAGCCAGTATGCAAAGTTAGAAATTTGGAACTTGGTAAAAGTTATCAGTTTCGAGTACGAGCAGAGAATATCTACGGTATCAGTGACCCATCACCTGCGTCACCACCATCTCGATTGATGGCACCACCGCAACCGGTACTTGATAAGAACAAACAAATTATCCCACTGCTTGACCCTTATACTAAGAAAGCACTGGGTCAGCTTCACGCTGAACCCTATGGTACTGTTTTCTTTTCATCTTTTCAATATTACTTTACTTTGTTGCAAAGCTGAAATGAAAAGCATGGAAATTAGTTCTATTGCATATATGCCAAGCAACTTCAGAGTACAGTAACTTGTGATGATGAACATTTTCAGCATGTGCACCTTGGTTTGCCCCTTGCGTTGAAGAAAAGCGATACTGCGCAGAAAATGATTCCATATCAATACCCTTGCATGTATACGGCTATCCTGACCCCGAAATAACCTGGAAATTCCGCAACATGGATGTTGACACTGGACCGACATCCAAGTGAAATATTTTCATTTTATTTTTATTCGGTGCTGAATACTTACCTTACTTTAAAAGATTTTTTGTAAAAAAATTTGTTACCAACTTTTCTGTTCGTTGAATTTTCTCTTTCCGGCATTCAGAATTCGCGTGCTAACACATACTGGCAGAGAAACAACGCTTCTGATCAGCGGATTCAGTAAGGAAAATGTGGGACAGTATCAGTGTGTTGCAACTAATCAGTACGGTGAAGCCCATCAAAGTGTTTTTGTTGATCTCGGTGGTATGTCTTCAGTATCTCTTCATTTCACTTGACCTTTTAGACTATATAGGGCAATAAAAGGTATTTCATTTCGTAATTTTAACTTTCCATGTGAAAATTTACGGATAATTGAACCTTTGCTTCGAATTATTGTATGAAAAAAAACGAATTGAAAAGCCAGAAGTTCAATCAGGAAATCAAATGTGTCATTTGCAGGACGACCACGGTTTATTCAGTCTTTGATTAATAAAATAGTACCCAACAACAGTAAACCAATCCGATTGGATGTACGTGTTGAAGGAAGTCCTTTTCCGGAACTGAAATGGATGAAGGTAAGCTCATGCTTTATGTTACAAGTTAGCTTTTCATTCGTAGAATTTTGGAATTCTTTCAACCATCAATTTTGTAATCATTTTCTTTAGGATTGGCAACCAATTGTACAGTCATCCCACTTCACTTTTGTACGTGAAGGCTCTTTGTGTTCACTGATCATCAATGATCCGTTATGGTCCGATTCTGGAGTTTATTCCGTCGCAGCGATTAACAGTGCTGCGACAACAACGACGTCTTGTTCAGTCACTATTCAAGGTTGAGATGTTTTAATTTCATTGCACAACATTTGCATCATTTTCAAATTGAGTTGCTGAGATATCAATCGTTGATTGCTTCCTCATCACACAGTATTTTAACACTATTTGGTTGGATTTTCAAGTCAAAATCGAAATAAATTTCAGAAATATTTTATTTCTGAAATTTACTTGTCCAATCGTACTTTCTAGATATCTGATATTGCAGTAGTATTTTTCATTTTTTCTCAAACTATTGAAATTTAGTTCATTAAATTATTATCGCCATGATCAATCGATCGCTTTAGCTTGTTCAAATTTCCGCTAAGAATTAACCACCAGTATTTTGCTTGAAAATTTCAGCTGATGGAGACTTCAATATGTTGCAAGAAGTTCGAAAAAAAAAGTCGCGCATGACGTTGGAAGGTCTGAAAGTTCGGGAAATTTACGAAATTGATGAAAACGATGAAAAGTACGAGTATAATGCGTCGAAATGAGACTCTCTCCCTCTCTCCCTTTACCTTCCAACTATTGTTGATTTCGCGTGTTAACAAAGTTGGCAGTTCGGTTCCAAGGTTCCAAGCCAGGAGCATCATTTTTTAAAGTTTACATCCAATTCTCCTTCCAAGGCAATGATGTTTTTCAATGAGATTGTTAGCATGTATGCTGGCTAAGCTCTTTATTCTGTGATAATTTCAATTCCTTAATTGGTCGTTCTTCAACGCACTAATTAAGGAAGATCCATTGTAAAAGTGTATGACTTCTTTCAGCAAACTTCCGTTCATATTTGGAAAATGGGAATTTCACTTTACATGAGTTTTGCTGATTTCAGATAATTTAACAACTGAAAAGATTTTTCTGTTGAAATTACGTTACTTCTCTTTCACATATTTCATTGCGATATGTTCGAAAAAGGCTGTTAATAAATTAAAAAATTGGGACGAATTTTCATTTCTGCAAGATTTTACTTTCATTGGCAAAATTTAAAGTGTGACTGCTGTTTGTGCACCGACACGCCTTGCAACGAATGCTTTTGAATTCGTTTTTAACACCTTGTACGGTTGAAGAGTTTCAGCTATTCGTGACCTTTAGCTTTCAAGACTTTTGGATAGGGCTGAACATGTGGATACTTTGCCGGTGCTTCATGTCATTCACAAACGAAAATTCGCCTTGGAATTCAGATCCGTTGTGTTTTGTTTCAGAAAAATAACCCAAATTTTGTGCATTGGTTGTTAGCTGTTTTCCACGAGGAAAATTTCAAGTAAAACAGCGAAGAAATTTTCGACTTCCAATGAAACTTTGGCAAATTCGCGATCAAAATTCTTGAAACGATTGAAATTTTTAGTTTCCAAAAAGTTCATTGGTTCCCGAAGTTCACTGGACGAAAATTTCTTCGCCAAACAAATACAGAAAGATAAGCAAGGCCTCAGCACACAGAAGCACTTTCTTTTGTCAAGAAAGTAGAATACAGAAATGGAAATTCTTGAAATGATTAATTACCGAATACTGAACCACACTTGAATTTAAATTTTGGACGAAAAGTGATGAAATTTTGGAATTTAAAAAATTCAAGGTTCAGTATGCTAAATTTTTCTTAATTTTCTGGAAAAATATTAAATTTTGTTTAAGAATGAGGATTAGGTGTGCGGCATTTGTTCAAAGGTTGGTTGACGTTACGTCAATCAACCTTAGCCAAGCAGAGGTCTTGTTTATTGCTTTCTGTATTTGCAGGGCAGCAGCTGCTGGTGCACCGTTCCACGTCACCGAAATTGCCACCCGTAAGCGTTTCCTGGGACAGTTACGAGCGTTGGACGAAAATTTAGCTCGGAACATTGAAATGCACAATAATTTGGATCATCCAAACATTGTACAGCTTCATCAGGCCATCATGGATCAAAGCATTGCTGTTCTCATCTATGAAAAGTAACTTTTAAAAACAAAGGCAAATTAACAAATGAAATTTCTGAAAATAATTGCAAATTTAAATTAAACCAACAAACTCGAACAAATCGGATCAGTGAAAAAAAAAACTTGACCAACTTGTGACAATAGATTGATTGGTGGTGGTATTTGTCCTGGTTCACTCTTTTTCTACACAAATTGCAGTAGTCGGTTGATGTTTAAAACTTTAAAAAAGAGACTTTGACTTTGAGGTACAAAAAAATTTTCATAAACTCACTTACTTTCAGTCTTATGTTCTCCAACAAGGTTATTTGTTTAAATTTTTTGAACTGTATATTCTGAACTGTAGATTCCTTTTTTTTTTTTGATCCTTGCTGTTCTGCCCACTGAACTCTTAATTGACTTGGTCATGTGCAATTCACAGATGGATTATGATGCTTGTAAGCTGGATAATTCGTGAATCAGTCATTTGACAAAATGCTTAATTCTTTCGAACTCGTATAGAAGTAACAAGTTCCATGTAATGGTGATGAAGGTTACGGCGAGAAATTTTATGTCAATAATAATCAAACTGAATCATTCTAAAATTAGTCGATGAAAGGACGATTGGAGAACAGTTAATAATATAAAAGAAATGGATGGGAAAGTTTTTATGAAAAAAAATGAAATGGCCCAAATAGGCTCACGAAGTACTTCACATACATTTCGATTGCTAGCCTTGTCGGAAGAGCCAAAAAAAAAAAGAAGCAAAAGTCTTGTGGATAGTTTAATTTGAAATGAAATCAATAATATATGTAGAGAGGAAAAAATCAGGTTTGGCCATAATCTTTTGTAATAATTGAGTATTATTCTCCATTGCTTAAGGAAATATGGAATAATTAGTTGATCGATCACCTCTTACACAACTTTTCTGTGCTCTGAAATTTACAGGAAGAAGTGTATTTACGCTCTGTCCTAGTTAATCAATTAAAATTTGAAAAGTTTGAAATGATTGGAGAGGAATATAGAAGAGGAGTGTTTTCTCAGCTCTTTAAACAAGTAGTAAATAATTTAGACAGAAATAATCTGTCACGCCGTTCCGGATTTTTCATTCTCTCTTAAAATTTGCCTTTTACACTGCCGTGGTGGCTATCCTGAAATTCTCTCGACCACTTCACTATTACAACAAGTTGTTTTTAATGGATATTTAACACATCCTGTGCAACTGCACCATCGCTTTGTTTTTAGCAATGGTCCGCGGATCTATTTGGTAAACTTTATAATTAATATTAAATTTATGACTAGCTTACCTGATAATTTTACAAACTCGACAAATGAACCTTTCAGATCAATTGGACCATATTCGTTTTATAATCATTAAAGATAGTTAAATTGATATTTGTATCGATCGTAAGCGGTCATTTCCCGGCGAGAGACCTTAGCGACGGGTCGGTGGGGGTAAATCTAGTCGCAGTCGCATGAATGCTAGGGCGTACTCCAACGATGGCGTGCATGAACAAGACCTGGTATATGCTAATCATGATGAGCAATGGTTTCTGGCTTATGAATGAAGCACAGAACTGTGACGTGGAGATGACCACGTGGGACAAACGCTAAGAAGAAGAGGAATAAGAAGTGAAAGATAATTAATTATAATCAAAAAGAGTCGCAATGAATTTCCGAAATCGTCGAAATAATTTCGAGCAAGGAAATCTCAGCTAACCACTCAATTAAATCCATCAATTTTATGCAGCGCTCCTTCTAATAATTTCGAAGAATGTAGTTGTTCGACCTCATACCCTTTTAACCTTTGCACTTCAGCTCACTTTACCGTTGAATCATTTGCTGAGAATCTGACCTCGTCAACATCATCTTCATCTGACCTCGTCATCATCATCATCAACTTATTCTGCTAAACCACTTCATCCTATCAGTCTTCCAATCTCTTTTGATCATCAATCATCTCAGTCTATTTTTCAAAAAGAGCAAAAAATTTTCGTTGTTATAAAATGTGCACTGTGGACAATGATGCTTGGTCTCCTTCAAATCAGTGCTGAAATTGAAGACACAAGTTATATGTGTGGGTGTCACGTACTGTAAGCTGAAAGTTGTTGCTGTCTTGACGAATCGAGAAAAATCGCTCCCCAACGATTCTAGAAAGATCTTTCCCGTTTCTGAAGGAATCTGAAAATCCTCATCATTGCTAAAAAAAAAAACCATATTCGTCTATATAATCACATCTGATTGATTAATGAAGGCAATTCAATCAGTTATTATTAATTATAATTATAGTAATGATAAGCCAGTTTTAATTCATTAAGGTATCTTCACTAAATTTTTGCTAGTAAGATAAGCTATACGATGACTTTTATGATAACAGTAATTTTATTTAAGCGCGAATCGTTCGTTGTTGGATTCATTAATTTCTAGTCCAGCGGAGAAACTAGAGCATGTTTCCGGTGAGCGACAAGTTCAAATATTTGTGAAGCAACTTCTAAGCGCGCTGAAATGCATGCATGACCGAAGGATCGCTCATTTAGATATCAGGCCTGAGGTGATTCTGCTGCAGGATGAGCATCTTCTATTGGCTGATTTTAATCAAAGCAGGTAAATTGTAATTTTTTCCCCTTAGACTTGAAAGGATTTCGATTATTAAATATGTCTGAAATCAAAATGACGAAGTGTTTCAAGTTGGACGATATCTGCCTAATGCTAGAAAATTTCGATTTAAAAAAACAAAAATTTCTTTTAAAAATCACATTTCGCAAAGATTGCAGTCTTTTTTGAACTATCTCCAACAGTATATCCTTATTTTGCGTTCTTTTTACCGCTCAATCATTTAACAGCATTGCAGTATTAATATTAGTTGCATAATTATAATTAGCAAAGCAACTGATAGTGAAACCAATCTACCTTTACTTTCTTTTCTAATTTCTCACCCAGTGCACGACTGTCACCTGAAGGATCGATATTGTCAAGAACGGTAAAGGTAGCTGAGATATTCGAGAGAATCATTAATTAATTAATTAAGTGAAAAATACTTAGTAGGACTGTAAAAGTGGAATTGTTTCAATTGAGTTCAACTTCGTACTTTTTGATGGAAATTTTAGACGAAAATTTGTCGGAGTTGAAAGTGTAAAAGTTGTCTGTTAAGGTTTTTGTTTCTAAGCCGGATATTGTTGACGGTTTCATCGGATACTGTTTGATTGCTTTAATTTTGGAAAGCTAATATTATGCATTCCAGGCGGTTGATACGGGGTAAAGTAACTGCTAATATAATGGGCAGCCCGGAATTTGTTTCACCGGAAATTGCTGCTGGTATTCCGGTTACTCTTGCTTCCGACATGTGGAGTGCTGGTGCCCTCACTTATGTTTTGTAAGTTCCGATCGATAAATCGTGCATCTCAATAATTTAATAAAGCTGAATTCATCCCATTACTTATCATTTCAACATCGATTGGATTACAATTTCCGTCTTTCCAGGTTGTCCGGCATTTCACCATTCCTTGGAGACAATGATACTGAAACGGTGCGAAATGTAATGTTAGGCAGCTATTCTCTCGATACGGAAGAATTCGCTCAGATCTCCGATGATGCCAAGGACTTTATTTTTAAATTGCTTGTGCTGGATCCAAGGTGCCGTGCCTTGATCAATGACCAATAACTCTTCATTGGTTTTATTTATTGATTAACCGATTGTTCCATCGTATCATTTTTCAGCGGTCGTCTAAATGTGGATCAAGCGCTACGTCATCCGTGGCTTTCGAAAACATTCTTGGACGATGCTCCGCTCACGTCAGAATCTTTGCGAGAATTTAAGTACAAGCACAAATGGCTGGTAACTTTTTTAAACAATCCAGAATTACAAAAATGATTGTATAAGTAATATGAAGTGTGAAAATTCTGAATCTCACAAACGTCAGATGCGTCATGTAATCTCAATAAAAGCGTGATAGCACTGATTGGCTGGCATTTAAATGCCGGATTACTATAATACATTGATGGATAATTCAGGAAAGGCGGGTATTCGTTCAGCAAACTCCATCTGATCAGTTAATGAGTATTGCACAGGTTGGTGAAGCAGTGCTTTTTAAAATTTATTATGGAAATTATTGCACTGATCGCTGTTTAGAACTAATTAATGGCACTATCACAAGTTGTAATGATATTTAATCATTGAGCAAATCCATTGGTGCAACAACAAAAAAAAAAATAATACACTTGTAGAGAGACTTTTCGTTGTTGAGTTTTTACTGAAATTTCAAATTATAGCAGGTTGAAGTTTGAAGTGAGTTAGAAATTGAATATCTCCGCTCGCTCGTAACTTCTCCTTCCCACCATTTTAGTTCCAAAACATGTATGAGCAGTGATGAATGTGTAAAAAAAAGTTTCTTACAAACAACTTTGAAATTTCATCTTTGCTGGATGTTTTTATTTTTTGTTTTGTTCAGATAAATTATAATCCGTTTCAAAAATGCAAAATGATGTAATGTTTCCAAAAATAAAAAATTCCAAATTTTCCAGGCTGCTAATGTATGTGTGGCTGGCTCAAATTCACTGCAACAGGATTTAGCTTATACTACTGAGCCATATGATATTTATGATTATTTACGAATCAAAGATCGTGTTTCACCACGTGACCTCAACTATGATAATGAACTGAAACGAAATCTGCAACTAGAGGAAAGGGCCAGAAGAGTACCGAAGCATAAACCGCAGGTTTCGACAGATTTATTCGATGATAGGGTGAGATAATTTGCACGATTCTTGCAAACTTTAACAAGAAACATTGAGAGAAGTGGAGGAATTTAGAAATATGAAGTGGAAGGAAGGGTTATTCGAATTTGAATCTTACGGATTTGTTCATATTGTTCCTGAAGATATGGATTGACCATGGATTGCTTCTTCCTGGAGAGCAACAACAACAACAACAACTGCTTTTGAACTTTCCTTTTGTTAATCTGTCACTTTTTCCACCTCACGCTTGTAAGCGAAGAATTGATTGATTTAATGTTCGGAATCATATACACGCTTGCCTTCCACTAACATTTTCCGATTCAGATGTTACCTGTACAACTTGTTCACGGTGAACATCGGCAAATTGAGGAAGAAATTGCAAATCGGATTTTATCAGACATTTCTGAAGAAACATCAATAACTGGTTCATTGGCTTCACGTGATGAACCGGAATCATTGCATAAAATATTTGAGGTGAGATGAGCTACAAGTTTTAATTATGGACACCATTTCATTAGTGACACTTTTTGAAATTGAAAAACTTCAGATTACTCTTTGAGGCTCCAACCTCTTATGCTTCCCATTTTGTCATCCTTATCAAGTCAAAGAGTTAAAATTTTTGCTTTCAGCATTTATCAAAATTAGAAGTTTACTTTTGCTGCCCTTTTGTCCTGAATCGTTTTGCTTATTTGGTAGCTTTTGAAGGGTTCTTCGAGACTTTTTCTAAATTAAGATATTAAATTTTTTTTTTTTAAATTTGTTGGATATTTTTGTGGTTGGCAAGAAAACGGAGAAATCAACTAAATGTATTTAATTAGTTTAAGTGAATTTTCTCAAAAAAAATTTTTTTTAAATCAACTTTATTTTATGTTTCTGAGCGCTTTTGCTGAAAAATTTTTTCAATCTCCTGCGGCTCTTATCAATCATCTCAAAATAAGGACCATTTCAATTTTATCTGTCTCGTTTCTCAACTGTTCTTCTTTTTTTTGATGTAAAATATTGAAATTATACATGGAATTTGAATTGTAAAAAAATCAACCGCAGAACACTCAATCAGATTTCTTTGTTCTTTCATTTCAAACACTTTTTGAAGAATACTTTTCGATGTTTTTTTTTTGACCTATTTTTTTAAATTTTTTCCCTAAGTTTCTTTCCATCCTACAGTTTTTCTCTTTGCAGAAACAAATGAGACAGACGAAAAGTTACAGTAAATCATCAACTCCACAAGTGGAAGGATCTTCATTGGATGTTACACCGGTTGCTTCTCCGGCTGGTACCGGAAGTGCCGGTACATCGCTTCCGGAATACTTCTCCAGTAACGATGTGGTAATTGTGCTTCATTCGATGTGTTAGAATGTGTGAAAGACCTGGGGTTATTAAATACTGTTTCGAAACATAATTTTCATTAGATTGAAATATTTTGAGAGCTATAGTAAACAAAGTTTCTACGGAAATCTCGAGGATTTCAAGAGCGATTCTGATTGTGAGGTGAGCGTCTGCGCAGCATTTCAGACCCGAAGCCTGAAGTTTGATTAAAAGAGATTTAATGGAAGTAGAATTTACATGGAAATCATGATTCACCAATTGTCCTTGTTTAAAAACTGGATTAACAACCGAATGATTTATTTAATTATAGTTTTTTCGGAATTTATAAATTTGATATTTTTCAAAAATTAAAGCTTGCGAGTTCATCGCTGATTAGCACAGCAAATTTTCACTTGGATGAAATTTTCAATTTAATTTTTCTTACCAGTATCGCCATCCACAACAGTTAGATCCAAGTATCCCAGTTGGAGCACCGATTTTCCTTGAAGGACTCGAGAATCATCATTTAGCACTGGAAGGTAATTTAACACGAAATAATTTAAACTGAACAATTAAGAAATTTTACTACCGGAAAGTTTAGAAATGGAGGAAATCAATTTCTGCAAAAGATTTGATAAAAAATTAGCCAGATTGTTTGACTACATTTGAAAGTTCAGATGAGTTGTCGGATACTCGAAGTCCACTGAGCCTGCCATCTTTACCGGGTTCAAAGAGTCCTGTACTGCACTCACCGTCAAAGCAACATACCATGGAAGTAAGTTCCGTTTATTTCCAATTAACAATTTGTTTTCCAAATTTTAATCATTTCATTTCAAATAATGATGAATATTTATTTCTTTGTAATGATTCATCATCTTCTTCTTCTTAGCGTTTGTCCCACGTGGTTTTAGGGGTCCGCTATTGTACAGCGTTGTTTCCACGTCACAGTTCTGTGCTTCGCCCCCTTGCTCATGATTCGCTTATACCGGGTCTTGTCCACGCATGTCATCGTTTGAGTACGCCCTAGCATTCATGCGACTGCGAAACCGACCGCTTACGATCGATAAAATTAACAGTAAAATTTCTTATCATGTATCGATCGTAAGCGGTCGGTTTTCGACGATAGACCTTAGCGACGGTCGGTGGGGCAAATATAGTCGCAGTCGCATGAATGCTAGGGCGTACTCCAACGATGGCGCGCATGGACAAAACCTGGTATATGCGAATCATAAGCAAGGGTTTCTGGCTTACGGACGAAGCGCAGAACTGTGACGTGGACAACGCTGTACAATAGCGGCCCCTACAACCACGTGGGACAAACGCTAAGAAGAAGAAAACTGATTTGGCCCAAGTTAGCAAAGTTCTCTTTCGTTGCATTTCCTATTATATTTGAAAACATATGTAAAATGTTTAAACGAATTACTTTTAGGTAGTTATCGACACCAAACTGGGAACAGAAGGGCGCGCTGAAATTGAGATGTCAACACCACAGCTGCTTGAAGTAGAAGAGAAACCTGACGAGCAGGTGGCTACTGAAAGGAAGCATGAAGATGAATTTGAGAATTTCATGAATAAAATTGAGGCGATAAAAGAACGCAGAAAGAAAGAGGTTAGCTCCATATTATGATTGTTGATTTACTTATCGACTGATTTATAAATTCTACATTTATGTGCAAATTTATTTTGATCGATTTTAACCGAAATTGTCAAGGTCGTTGAAGTTTTTGTTCAATTCATTGGGTTATCAAAAGGAGTGAAATTCAAGGAAAATTACAGCGTGAAGAAATGGAACGGTTACGTCCGAGGAACGTGTACGGTGAGGATGTCGAATTCAGAAAGCCGGATATTGATGACAATGAGTTCCCATGGGAAAGTAGATATCAGGTTGTCTTTGTGTTTTACGTTTTTAATTGGAGTGATTGGTACCGTAGAAGTTGCTAAGACAGAATTCAAAGATCAAGCGGTGCTTCCTCATTTTATGCAAATTTTATCGGTCATCATATCAAAATTCGAGGATTTTTTCATATTGAACAGTCATTTTCCACTAGCTTATACTTTTAAATTATAAATTCCCTGCAAAAATCTTAAAATCTGTTCTATCGATGTTTCTGTGGCGTTTCAAGCATAGATTAAAATGCTTGCGGATGTCAACAATTTCAAATAATTTTTGATTTCTCAAAGAATGAAATCAGCTCTTTGCACGTTTCTTTGCGAACTAATTGCTGGTTTTCCAGATTGGTCCCGAAACGCTATTGCTTGCAACACGTGGTGCAGGTTTCAATGCACGTGTCCGTAATTATCGGCGGGAGCTATGGGGTGATGGTGCACCACTAGTAAATCAAGGATATCTCGGTTATCGGAACCGTGACATTACTGTCAGAGAAAGGCGGAGGTGCACTGTTGTTTCATTCATCTTTTCTTCTAAATTCAGTCTTTTTTTTTATTTAAATTTCTGTCTATTCAATTATTGGAAAAAGTTTGTAAATGTTACTGATTCATAGTTTTTTCAGATTCACTGACTTAATACGTGAAAATGAAGATATGGCGAAATCGGTGGAGAATCTGGAACGTGAAATACGCGGTGCACATCGCGGTGCAATCAGGCGTATTTGCAATGATATCAGCAAAGCAATACCAGCAGCTTCAAGGGATGACGGAAGTAAAAACAATCGTCATTTGAAATAATTTTCAAATTCAGCGTTCTAGATTTTCATGTAACCTTCAAGATGCATACCTTTAAAATAGGTAGGAAGTATCATTCATTTCAGCCTTTGGTGCCATTTTCCGAAACCGATTAAAAGATGTAGCATTTGTGGGGAACAAGGATGCAGTGATATTTGAATGTGAAGTGGTTGGTGATCCAGAGCCAACCGTTGAGTGGATTTTCAACGGAAGTTCTGTCGTGGATAACCATAAGCATAAAGTTTGCATATTTCAACTTTTATAATTCTACAAAGGAATGGAATGGAAGTTAAGTAATTCATTGTATTTTCACTTCCGTTTCAGATACTTTATGCAAATGGTCATTGTCAGTTGACAATTCAAATGTCCGATTTAACCGATCTTGGTGAATACTGTTGTGTTGCATGCAATGAACATGGTACTGATAAGACTTCTGCTCGACTAATCATTGGAGGTTATTTTGTTTGAATTTCTTGGAATTCGTTTTTTTTTCACCCATCTAGCAGTAGTAAATAGACGAAGGTTACAATTTTTGTAGATACACCAGCACCACCTGGTCGACCCGAAGTCCAACTTTCGTCCGACACCGAAGTGTTCGTTACGTGGGAAGCATCTCCAATGAATTATGCCCTAGAATGTTTCATGTATAAACTGGAAGTTCGACCTGCAGGTACATTGGCATTATTCTAAAGTACAGAGAATCTTAGTGGTGAATATTGAAGGCCTGACTAGTTTTATATTACCTAAAACTCCAAAAGCTTGACATTAAACTGAATCTAAAATTTATCTTTTTCAGCTTCTCCTAATCTGTGGATGCTTCGACTATATCTCAATTTAATTTCTAAATTAGCGAAAATCACATATTTTCAGGTGAGAATGATCATTTCTCAGAGTGGCGTCTTGTTTCTGATAAAATTGAAGACGAAGCAGCAGTTGTGCAACACTTAGCACCGCAGGGAATCTATCAATTCCGGGTGATTGCTAAAAATGAATTCGGTTGGGGTGCTCCATCACTGACCTCTCGAATCATACAGACACATCCTAAAGGTTTGTTTCATTTCATCATGTTGGTGAAGTTTCTAAAAAAAAAAAAACATTCAAAGTTCTGAGCAGTGAAATAATTGTACTTTTCAGCTTGCAAGTGCTTAAAGCTAGTTCTTAGTTGAGAAACTAAATTAAAAGAGGGTATTAATCCATGGGATTTTAGAAAAGTTTTTATACAGAAATTTTGAAATCAATTAGTAAAATTTCTTTTATTCTTTTGAGGTTACATTGAATTTTAAAATATTTATCTCTTATTTCAGGTTCTCCAAAACTACGGATTGACAAGCTTAAAAGTCGATGTCGCTTGTGTGTTGTTTCGAAACCACCGCAGACTCGGCTAGTTTCAAAGTCTACGAAGCTTGGTGAAATTACTGAGGAAGATGAAGAAAGGGGTGGTGTAGAAGAAATGAATTCAAAAACACAAACTCAGTCCTTGACCTTGAATACCTCAGAAGATCCATTGAAACGCTATCAGGTAGCTGTTTATTTTTCAACCTTTCAATTAGTTAATTTTATTAAAATTTGAATATTCAATTGAAAATAGAGTTAAGGGATTCTTATTAACCGACCATACTTCTCATTTGTACTGCTCGGTAATATTTTTGATTTGGATTGAAGTTTAGAATTCAGCACTCCAAATTTCCTCGTAAAAATCAAAATTTCAGCTGATCGCTCCGATGCCTCGCGGTCGGTTTGGTGAAATTGCATTTGCCATTGACACATTTCGTGAGTCAGACGCTGTCTGTGTAGCCAAAATGAGGAACATTAATGCTGAAGGTGTTAATGGAAGCATTGAATTCGAAGCTATGAAAGAGTGTCAGCAGGAAGGTGTTGCTCGGCTAATTGCCGCATATCAGTGGTATTTCATTATTTAAATAAAATATCAGTTTCAAAGTTTCGAAAAGTAGATGATCAATCGACAGTGAGAGAAATTCAAAGTTGAAGAATTTCATTGTGTCAGCAAGTGGTCAGTATGATCTAAGTAATTGTCATTCTAATCAATATTATTATCATTCATTCTGTTCTAATTAATAATCATCTAATTGTTAATTATCATTCAAGGAAGGGAATGTTTTTTCTATTCATCGAGCGATGTCAAGAGGATATCTTCGAGCGATTCACGTACCGAGATAATTATAACGAGGAGCAGATAAGTAGGGTTGTGGCACAGGTGGCATCTGCGCTTCATTGGATTCACTTCAAAGGGTATGACTTCATTTCTCAGGTAGAGTGGATGGAGTGGTGTTTTATCTCCGTAAAAATAATCATTTTTATGATTATTTTACTTAATCAATTTGGTAATAATTTATATCGATTATTTTACTTAATAATTTAAATGATAAAGTGATTTTCAGTTTTGTGCACATGGATGTGCAAGCAAGTAATGTTTTGTTCGCATCCCGTCAGTCATGGCAAATTAAACTTACCGACTTTGCTTCAGCACAAAAAGTTAGCAATCAAATTAAACAACCATCAAAACCAAATTTCTACTGGGCATCACCAGAAATACTGCGCACTGATGAGAAGAAAACTCCCATAACAGCTCAAACCGATATGTGGAGTCTTGGAGTGATTACTTTCTGCCTGTAAGTTCATCGTTTGTCAAAATTTTTTCTTTCTTTTCAAACTAGGAAGAGGATTAATGAATTTTAGAGCAAATAAAGTTTCACTTTTGAAAAAAAAAGTGAAAAACAAAACTTATCTTTGCTATGCTACCTTTATGCCCAACCATTATGCGTTACTACTCTATGTATTTAACAAGCAATTAATTCAGACTAAGCGGGTTTCATCCATTTGCTTCGGCAGATGATTCAGATGATGAAATTAAGGAAAATACTATTCACCAGAAGTGTAACCCAAATTTAATTCCAATACAAGCAACGGAGGAATCGTTGAAGTTTGTAACATGGGCTTTGAAGAAGGATCCTGTGTGAGTTAATATTTCCACTTCATCTGACTTTATTTCTCACTTCCGCTTCTCTTTTACAATGATAATGAATGAAATGATGAATTTTAATTAAACTTCAGAAGGCGTATGAGGACCGATGAAGCACTTGCACATCGTTGGCTCAATGTGGATACGGTAATGACACGTCGACGTGAAACAGTCAGCTATTCAAGCAGCCGACTTCAGAAAACGGTAATCTTGACGGCAAATCACATTAAAGAAAATCCGCCACCAATGATTCGTTGATTCGTTTTGTGCATACTTAATTCAAGACTCGGAATACTTTTCAAATTTAGGGCAAACTAATGGATTACCGAAAAAAACTGTTAAAGTTTCAAATTTAAAACATCCTAGCAGTTGACCTTTATCGGAACCGTAGATAAATTACGGAAGCATTGACACCTCCACGAACTTCTAATCACTTTGTGGATATTTTGCTTTCTTTTCTGACACACCTTGTTGTTATCCGTGAACTTTCAGTGAGAACGAGCACTTATTATTTTAAAAAAGAAAAATGTATTTAAAAACTTTTGCTTCAATTAGTCTTTTACGGGTTAAGTAATTAACGTTGTAGTATGTTAATAGTGGAAATCTTTGCAGGTGTCTTTCTCGAGACTCTCGCAATCAGCCATGTATTGAAATTAAAGCCAAAAAAAAGATTCTGTAATATACCTGGTTGTTTAATGTCGCTCATCCACAACGCGTTTTATATGTTACCTGATAATCTATTTTCTGCTTTACTTATTTCCAGACTGCCTTGGTGGGTCGAAACGAATGCGCCGTTTGTTATTTGTTAATAAATTTAGCTGTAGTGTGAAATTATTGTTTCTGCAAACAAGCACACGACAAACCTCTCACGCAAACGTGAAATCATATTTCTTTTACCACACGTTGATTCTCTGAAATTGGCCACATGCATAGGGTTCAAGGAGTGTAATCGAGCCTACAATATCATTAATCCGTAATAACCAAATTTCAATCAAAATTTCAACAGTGAAGAGAGCAGTTGTTGTGATGGCTAAGAAGGTGTGATAAGACAGATATTATATAAATTGCTCAATTCAATTAAAAAATTTTCATAGTTTTTTTTTCCTCGATTCATAACCTGTATTTGTAATTCAGGATATCAAAATCAAAAATAAGATTTTACAATTTTGGGTTGTAGGTTTGTGGAATATCTGCTATATTATATATTTTCACTTCCGAGATTGCAGAAGAAATTGAATCGGAGGATAGGTTGTGTTACAGGCGAATAAAGATGTCGAAGGAAAATATTAAAAAAACGAGTAGATGGTCTTCCGGTTCCAGTCTTCTGGATAAATGAAACAAACCTTTAGGATTTGTTTGTATGATTCCAGATGAACAATTCAAAGGACGAAAACCGCGATAAACATCAGATCACTTATTATCCATGGATTACGAAGGTAACAACCAAGTTGAGGAGGTACATTAGCAGAAGAAGTCTCGATCAAGTTAAAATTTTTTTTGCTAATTGAATTCTTTTTCCGTATCAGTAATTATTCTGTCGCCAAAATGGCGAAGTTAGAGCCACAAGGATTAGTGTTTTAGCAGTTCACTTCTGGGATCGACCGACTCTAGATCGATCGCTCCGACGTCGACTACCTTCTTTTCAAATTACTTTAGACTTATTATTAGTACATCTTTTACTGTATTCCTATTTCTAACGCGTTTTTAGTCTATTATCATACACGAATAAAGGTTTAATTACCCAATTACGAGTTACCCGAGAGAGAGAGATAGAGAGATTTCCCGCAAACAACTATATCAGCGACATTGCACAACATATTCAGCGCGGCAATAATGTCAATCTTCTTGGTCACAGCGTAGCTTTCATCATGCAAAACTTCACTCCCAACAATGCAGACTAGTAATACCAAAGGTCATCATCACTTCTGCGAACTTTAGCATCACATTGGATTCTCAATTCTCGCCTGATAAGAATAATCAATTCATCGAACCAGATTTGTCGTGACTGTTGCTGCACGGTAAATTAATTACATTACTTCAAAAATCTTTTTTGATCTAATCAGTTGCTGCTACAATTAATTGGATGTGGATAAATTGAAATTTCAATGAAAAAACAAATTGGAAATTAATTGCAAATTCAGTCCTTCAGCCTCCTCATAGCATCTTTGCTAACAATTTTTCTTCGATCGTACAAGAAGAATCTCAAAGCTTTGAATAAACGTGTTCGGTTGCAGGAATCTTCCATCTTTCATTCCATTCCATTCCATTCCTTCCTTTCTTTCTTTTCCCTTCTCTCAACAAAAAAAGGAAATGAAATAATTTCTGAAATCTTCCATACTTTGAGTTGCTATTCCAAGTGGCAAATTCTTTTTCAATACTTTTTTCTATTCTGAGGTCAAAAAAAAAAAAGCTAATGAGGGAGAGAGTAAGAAGGGAGGAAAAAGCAAGCGGTTTCTTAAAATAGAAAATGGGTGTTTGGCAAAATTTGTCGACAGTGAAGCACTTTGCAGCTTTTCAAACTTTACTTTTGCGCCTCTCCTCTTTTCCCATTCACACTTTGGAACTTTTTTTTTTATCAGAGAAGTGAGAGATGCAGGATACTTAAACCTTACATTTACCATTCGTACTTTCCTTCCGTCAAGTTGATCAAAATTTATTTGCTTCTCATAAACCATTCACAGTTTGCTCGACAACAATTAATCTGATTTTTTGTCATTTTATTGATAGCCATATGATCTTTGACACATAACCATTAAACTAGCACAGAGAATCGTCTTTTTTATCAATGCTCTTAGCCCTAGCTATGTGACCTTTGGCATATCACCCTTAAACTGGCATAGAGAAGCTTGCTTAACAATTTTCAGACTTTTTTTTTTCAGATTTTCAGACATTTTTTTTCATCATTTTTAAACTTTTCTTTTTGCAATTTCATCCTGAATAATGAGAGATCTCAGTGCATCACTGATTATACTGGCAGGTTCTCTGTGGCATTTCATACGATAACTACTAAAAGTTTATTTTGCAGCAAAAACAAGTTTTGGAAACGAAAATGAAAATCAACCTTTTTTTTAAGGAAACATAAATGATAATAAAATAATCGTAAGGATAACAAGAATGATTCATGCCTTTCATTGCTTTTTGCCTTGCTTCGTTCTTTCCATTAGGAAGAAGAGAAGATGGAAATGAAACTGAACTGATTAAGCTTACTGCATTTCTTTGATGGCTTGTCTTCAACGTTCAAATGCTTTTCTCCTACTTTTTTGGGATTTTTCGACTAACTGCTTCACAGCTTCAAAGCATTCATTTTTTTTTCCGAATGTACTCTGATCGCTAAAATACTTTGCATTAACCAAACTTGTTAAAGATTGTTTTTCAGTGCCAATGATTTCTTTAGCAAAATGAAGAAAAGTGTGAGTAAATTTAAAATTAGTCAAAAATTCACAAAAAAGAAAACGTTCAAAAAAACAAAAAAAAAAATTGACCATTTCTTGGAAGTAATTGATAGCACAAAGGAATATGACTGTCATATCCCTAGAGATGACAGTCATATTTCAAGGAGAAAAAGTACGCTTGGAATATGGATATTGCGGTGAAAATATCAAATGCAAAAGTATTCCTTCTTCCTTCTTCCTTCTTCCTTGTTCGGTCGATTTTTCAACGAATTTCCTCGTGTCAACCTCTTTGTCACAGTTTCTTTGCCAGTTTGCTCGGAAAGAAGTTGTGTGTTTGAAACCATTGTCTTAAGTCACTCGCTGGTTAGGCGAACCATGACTCGTTTTGTCACCTTGCCGAAGGGATCCCGTGAAGAGCATACTTTGGTGAATATTGGTCCTGATGTGACATCCCCAACGTGAGATGGGCAACATCGCCTAGTCACACCACTCAAACCTCTCCGCCATTGTCTGGCTCCCATCATGGAAAGGGCAAAAGTATTAAAAGTAATTAATTAAGCATCCTTGATGTTTTTTTGTTTTAACAACAAAATTTCCACTTCCTTCGGTCAAATTTCAAAATTTAAATTCGAGAATGAGAACCATCTTAAGTTGTCACATTTCCATTTTAAGGCTTTGTACAATTCTCATTTCATCCGTCAATAATCTTCGCAACAAATCATTGTACTGAATCATTCACTTCTCTTGACAACTTTGCTGAGAGATAAAATTATTTCGAAGCATTACTTTGCATCCACTCAGTTTGTCGGTATAATTTCATAAATCAATTAAATTACATTGATCATTCCCAATATCAGCATGAGACACTTTGCAAATTGTTGATCCATCGTTGATCTAAACCTTCCTTTACAGGTGGTTCATCATAGCAATGTGTTATGGTTTGTTGTGGATAAGAAAATTTGAATTCTTTATTCAAAAAACTTACAACTTTCGATCCCTTCATGTTGAATTGTGAACAAATGCACAAAAGGTTGAAGGTCGTTAATTGAGATCAGTTCAAAACAATAATTGATTGATCCTCAAACTTGGGTAATTAAACCATAGAATAACAAACGCGTTAGTAATACGAATAAAGTACTTAAACTAATGATACATACAAGTGTACTAGGACTGGGTGGTGGGTATATATACAATTGTTATAAGTAGAGAGTAAAAATTTAGGTATTTATAGAAAGGAAGTAAGAGTAATTGTGGATAAGAACGAGGGGAGAGATAGAAGTGGAGCGATTGATTTGAAGGAAGATAGTTTTCTAGAATGATCTTTGAGGATAATTGCTTGGCTTATATGCAAAAACAATTTTGACATTAAAGCGTTACATCGTTGCGAGTGGTGATTACCAAACAAAGGATTGAAATGTTGCTGAGACAGAGGCTTTTACAATTTGTTGCAAAGAAGATGGCTTACATTAGCATTAATAATGAAACAAAGGATTTAGAATTTTTTGAGACAAAAAGGATTTCCCTCTTTTTGTCCGAAATGGTTTGTCTTATCAAATCATCAAAGGACAACTGTTTCGCTGAATTTGATATATTCCTTCATCCGGGAAATTTAGCAAATTAAAATTTGCTTTGCTTAACAACTGTTCATCATCCACTAGTTCATTAATTTCACTGCATAAGCTTATTAAAATATCATTTCAATAATTTCACTCCGCAAAATTATAATCAATAGATGCATTGAAGTGTAGCGCACAGGAATGAAATGAAAAGAATTGGAATGAAGTGCTATTAACATATGCTAATTAACAAAAATAAATTAAGGAAAAAAGTAAGTTCGTAGCAAAAAATGAATAAATTGCTGAAAAAAAAAAAAACAAAAATGCTTCTCTCAATTTTTGTTTGTTTTTTTTTTTCATTGTCAAAATTATTTCACTGCTAAAATGAGAACTTCAACAGTAATTTTAGCAGAAAGTATTCCTCGAAATCATCGTAATTTAGAAGAAATGAATGAAAAGTGAATTCTCGCAAAATCATGTTTTATACTTTTTTTGATGCAAAGTGTCAGTGAGTGGTATTGAGGGAATTTGTATTAGATTTTTCATGGAATTTCCATTGATCGCTGAAAATTGATACGTAAATTTGACATATATATAAGTGAATGTGTTAGGGATGTGATTGCATGGAAATTGATTCAAAAGTCATCCGGGATGACACAAACTAATCCGGGAAATCCCGAAGCAATGAGTGGAGTGTCTTTTACCAACGCTGTATCATTTTAACAAAGATTGCGACAAAGTCATTTATATCTTAACATTATAAAGATAATTGAAGTGGTTGTAAGACGACTGCATCTTTTTTCAAAAATGCTTAGGCAGTTGCAATTATAAATTTGGCACTTGAAAATAATTAATTACTCGATTGCCAAGGATACATGCTAATGGAGAGTAGAATGAAACTTATGACACTCTCTGTCCTCAACCCAACTTCGAATTTACCTATAAACATTGAAAGGTCATCATGTTCACTTTCATTGAGATATGCAAGAACGAAATTCAATTTCATGATTTAAATTTAGATCGACGAGGTGCCAGAGAATGTTGTGGTAAAAAATCTGAACCAATATATTGCTTGCTTCGTACTCCAATTAAACCTTTACATTTCCTATTGCTCTGCTATCAGCATAGTACGTACATTCGTAGTTTGACAATGAAACGTTTCTGGAAGTGGGTTCTGGATCGGAAGATAAACAGCAACCAGAGATGGCAATCAGTTGTGCTATTTCTGGATCGCGATCAGCAACAGGCAGAAGAAAATTTAAAAACTTTCGGAGGCAGCTATGATGATCTGAAACGGAAGCGGAAACAAAGTTCAAAGATTCGTCAAGATGAGGAAAGCAACTATCGATCGAGTATTTCGTTACAAGATTTTGATATTAAAAATGGAACTGAACCGATCGATTTCGATGAATTTTTTCAAGAATCTTCGAGTGCAATCGAATTAGCTTTGGTGGGTTCTGATTAGTTTTTGAGGCTAAAAATTTTAAATTTTCATATTGAAAACTACTTCTTCTATTCACCATTAATTTTGGCACGATGCGTTGAATCTAAGTTAAGCATCTGGCAATTTTTGAAAAAGAATTCCGTAAATTTTATCCAGCCTTCCATGCATTTCTCTGAGCTAACATAATCAGATCATTTCCGACATTATTGCAATTAAAGCAAAGCCTTCCCATCCGCATCTAAAGACGTTCCAACTGCGCTAAGCATTAAATCATTAAATTAAGTTAAATCATTAATCTATCTCATTAAACTGTTGTGAGTTTCAAGAACAAACATAGATACTGGGATATTTTGCAAGACTTTTGATTTTCAAGATACTGAAATAATGCATTATCGATTTATTACAATGAAGGAGAGGAGTAAGGAAAGTGATTGGATGTACGGTATCACCGTCGGCGTTATTTTTAGTATTCAGAATGTTGCATGACGTCAACAACAAATGACCGAACATCGTTCACAGGTGCAACAGCAAGGAGGAAGAGAAATCTTTGAGGCTGTTTGATGTGGTAAAGTACAAAAGCAGTGTAGTTAATCAAGCTTGCTCCTTTGCTGTTTCAGATATTCTCTAAACATTCATCGTACACTATGCTATTCTCCAGGTAAAACGGAAATTGCAGGATTCCAGGAGAGAGTTATACGGGAGAAAAGCCGAGATCTGATGATGTTTCTGTTGAATATTACAGGAGAAGTGAAATAGTTTCTGTGGAATATTGCTTTTCTTGATGACTAAGTGATCATATTTATGATTACGGTAATGCTAGCAAGAAAGGTTGCAACAAAAGGAAAAGAACCAATGAATCGCTGCTGTTCGCCGTCTTCAGATGTCACATAATCCCTGTCAGCTGCATATCAATCACTCCGACATATTCGCTAGTGAAAAAGCTGAAAACTTTCCTGTGAATCCTTCAGTCATACAGCTTTACCTGGGCTAAACAATTTCTTGGAGACAGATCAGCGACAGTAATACAGGCAAAACTATGATTGGGAAGGAAAAATGGTGGCACTTAAAAGCATCCTACAACTTCCGCAGAATTAAGGCCTTCGGCACATTATTGGTGAGTGAGGAGTTAGTTACCTGAATCTCCAATCATCCAAATCCAAAGAAATTGCGCAGGATTGGATTTGAACCAGGGATGTGTAGGGCAGCCATGCACACCTCCAACAAAGACGGCACAACGCTCCATCTGCAACTGTAAGTTTTGATGCCTCGTGCTGGGATCGAACCAGCGGCCTTCTGTTTACGAGACAGACGCTCTGCCACTGAGCTAACGAGGCTTGCGTAGGCTAAGGTAACACTCCTTACATTATTGATATGTTAAGTGAACTACCACTGAAACGATAGATTCCACAAGATCTCCTAATCAGTCTATCTTGAAATTTCGATATTTCCATCAAAATATTGCAGGGAAAGAGACATGAGAAGTTAGCGTCGAACCAAAAAAAGTTGTCGTTAATGACGGAATCATCCTTCACCGGGTGAGTGCATCTTACCATTGTAGGTATTTGGGATGTTAATTCTGCATGAATTTTCAATTAATTATCTAACAGAATAGCGCAAGCTAATTCTAATGTAAATGAATTCATGGAGATCTTGTCGTCAAGATAGGCCAAGGAAGCCAAAGATATTAATGATAATAATTGCACATCATTAGTGCTTTATCATGTCCGATTTACAGTATCGTGTTGTTTTGCTTTTGGGTGAGAGTGGAGTGAAGAGCTGTAATAATTAAATGGTCTAACTTATTCTACAAACAGTAATATTATTACCTTACTGTCAATATAAACGTCCGACATAACTGTCCTCTCATGATTTCCTGCACTGCAGAGAGGCAGAAGATTTCAACGGTGAAATGGATGATCAGCCGTCTTCTCTTCATAACGTACAATGTGGGCATATGACTGATGTTCCTCAGGTTTGTTCACGCATGCATACCTGCTTGTAATTAATTAGTCTTCGAAAACCCTTTTCAACTGATTCTGTTATTCCGTAGTATTATTTTTTCTTTCATATCATAGAAATTAATTATTTAACAGTTTTAGCTAAAGTCAAAATTTCAGGAATCAATATCACTTTCGAATGAACTATGCGGTTTTTTGGCTCTTAACCGGGTAAGTGTGCCAAATGGCATTGGTACGGAAACAAAAGAACAGAAAATGACTAAACATGATGGACGATCATTAACGTATGCAAGTAGTACTTCACCTGAAAATGAAAAAGAAAAGTGGAATGAGAAGAAGTATAAATTATCACTGCAGCACTTGAGACTTGGTAATTCAGAGGTAGTGATTTGACAAAATTATTGTTGTTATTAAAAGTGGCATTTGTGAACTGAAACTCCATGGTTGTTGTTGACGATCGTTGACAGCGTCAAATTTGACAATTTCTACCTTCCAACAACAAAAGGAAATTAATCGTGTTGAAATTAGAAGCTTAACGTCTGCCTCTCCACGTGAGAAACGAAATGTGCGTGACTTCATGATGTGAAAGAAGTGAGAAATGTACGAATCCAATTAAACAACCAGGGAATTACAGGTCGAAGCACCATTAAATCGATGTCAATCCACAAAAACATTACCTTCACTTACATCGGCACAAATTCACTTAATACGTAATATTTGGCACCAAGTTTACGTAACGAAAGGTCCGACTGCTATTGGCTCAACTTTGTTGCAACGAATATTTTTCAAATCAAAAAAAATTAAAAGTCAATTCTTCAAATGTCCTTGTCCACATCGATTTCCCAATCGTGACAGTTTCAACAAAGCTCATGCAAAGGCTATCGGTGAAATGTTGGATAAGGTGAGCAGTATGATAAAGCAAGAAAACTGAACTGCTGGAGAGCCATCAGAATACCTTTGAAATTAAGTTCCTATGAATACCTGTTTGTCAGTCATCATTCACAAACTTGTCTTTTCGTTTTATCTTCCGAAAAGGTCGACCTCTCCAATTCAGTAATATTTCATTGAAGGATCGATAGCTTCTAATTATCAGTGTGATTTCCTAAATTCACTATTGAATTTAATCCCTCCATTACTTGCAGATTATTAACAGTTTGGAAAATTTAGAATCAATCTCTGAACATCTATTTTCGTTTGGTGTGATACATGCAAATGTTAGTCGAATTCTATAAAGTTGAAGTTAACAAGTTTCTGAAGTTTAAAATGTACAAAGTAAGGATTGAATTACAGATGGAATTTGTTGGTTTAATTGCAGATTTTTCTTCGAAATTATATAATTTAGTTTGACTATCAATGATCTGTTACAGGTGGTAATCCTTTCAGTTAGTTCGACAAGAAGCTTCTAAGGAACTTTGGAATTTGATGGCTGAAGCATTCATTGACTGCACTTTGGATTGGGGCGACAAGAAAGGTCGAACAGAACATTCAAGAAAAGCATGGGCTTTCATAATTTCATTTGTTACAGAGAAAATTAAAAGAGGACATTTGCACGAAGTGCGTTTGTTTAAAATTTATTTTTCCAAATTTTATTCAAATTTAAAAAACTTTGATTATTTCGCAGCAATACTGCGTAAAATGTCAAAGCATCTTCAACCATTTCAATTCATACAATCATCGGAAACAAGTGACCTTGGTTATCCTGGATTTTATTAGTCCATTGATTGTAGTAGCTATAATGAGATCGGTGTAATTTTTTTTATTTTTTTGCTAAAGCGAAATGATTTGCAGAGACGACAATCAAGGCGTTAACCAGCGGTTGCACCATTTCAGGTAATTTCCTCTGTAGCCGGATTACCACAGCCCACACAAGCTATTTCATTTTGAGAATCTGTCGAAGATTCTAACTCACAGGTGTATTACTGTTAAATGATACACCTTTTTCCCCATCAAATGATCGATTCTGTTCTTTAACCTTCCTTGTTTTTGAATTATTTTGCTTGTCAATGCAGTTAGGCATGAAACGAATTGGACAAGAATTTTTGAATTTAATTAAGTTACTGCTATTGCATATGCAATTTGAATTCAAATTTGAAATTAGAATTTGATACTAAGCTAACGAATGTAATGCAATGTACTTTTTAATATATCCTTCCCCACTTACTTATCCTGTCAAGCTGAAAACTGTTTTGTCTAGAACACTCAATTACTCCATTTAAATGCAGTTTTTTTTTTTCTCAAGAAAAAAACATTTCAATGGAGTAATTGAGCGTAGAGTATGCTGTATGTGTGTATGTGTGTATGTGTGTATATGTGTGTATGTGTGTGTATGTATGTATGTGTGTACGTGTGTATGTGTGTCAGAGTAATTGTATAAAAACTAAATAAATGAAAAGATGAAGCAAATGAGGTGCTTTTACGGAATCATAAAAAGATTTTGTTTCAAGGCTTCTTCTTAAAAAAGACTTCATTGAACTGCAAACCTTTTGTACTTCGTCAAAATTAAAAAAATTTGAAGAAATGATTGTTGAGCCGTTAAATTTGTAGAAATGATACTGTACGTGTTGGGAAAACGTGGTGGTCGAATACTGAGAAGAGTGATCTGTGTTACGTGTAATCACTGCATTCCTCAAAGAATACGGGCAAACTCCACCTACATACTTATTATTTTTCTGACCTTAGGAATCTTGCTTCATCCATGTCAACAGCGATGTGACCCAGTAGTTCAACCGAGACTGCTATCAACCGGACAGTAATCAGCAGTTGAAGATTGGTGCTCGATGAATCGTCGTGATACGATTATGGAAAAAGGATCTTAATTAATTCTGAAATTTCTCAAAAACCGCCGGATGACGTTCTGTTTTTCCACCTGATAGGGCAATGTTTTAGCACAGTTCCGCTAATTAAATGAGTGCAGGTGTGGGTCAGTTTTGTAATTTTTTCCGGTGTCGCATTGGTCACGGATAGATTCCGGTTTACTGATACAAAATCATTTTCAGATTCATGGTTTTGTATCTTAAAACGGAATACGTCTGTGCTGAAGAGAGGCGAAATGCTCTTCCGCTTTTCTTCGCGATAGCTCAGAAATATACTGAAATACAGTGAAAATTGCACGAGTTTTCGGGTAAGTTGTTTTTGGGAGATGCTGTCTGACTATGTTAAGTAGGACTCTTGCAACTTGCAATCATGAAATTAATAACTGTTTGATGAACAGAAAGCGGGAATCAAGGAATGTGGCATTGTCCTTCAGACACTTCCAGAACTCCATAATTCCCAATTGCTCGGAAACTTCAATGTTCTCTTATCTTTGAGAAAAGGATATTTGAAGCTTAAATTAAGGATTAATTTCATCAAAGTGAGGAAATGTTCAAAAACAAAGAGATTGCTTGGAATGAGTTAGGTCAGTTGTAATTACGGTCAAGAGAATTACAAAGTGGCTAAGCCACGGGAAGTATGTAAATTGACCATTCGCCTGGAAATCTTACCTCGCAACTGGTCTATGTCTTCATTTCTGCGGATTGAAAGATGAATGGGGAAAGGGATTAGTACTACTGTATGACGAAACAGAAGTCGTGTACACTTCAGCTAATCACAAGACTAAAACTACTTTGCACTAAACACCAGGTGGACAGGGTTCTGCTTTGCCAGCTACTGTAATTCACTCATTCAATAATTACTGGAGATCTGCATACTCCAATTATATTATTTATGAGTTGTTGTTCATAAGTAAAGCAGCAATTGTCATGATAGAGGAGAGCACATCAGCAGGGGTAAGCTGTTACGGTAGATGGAAATGAACTTACATTAAAATTAATCATGCAAAGTGACATTCAAGTAACGTTAATGAAACAAAAGGTTTTCAGTGATGGAAGATACTTTCAGAAGCAAATTTCTTGTTCTTAAGGTTAATTTTCGTGTTGAGATTTTATTAAATTTTGTTATTACAAAATTACTAACTTCGATTCTTTGATTTTTGATTGTAAACTTTTGATTTGCTTTTAATGTTTCAATTCTTTCAGATTTGGTGGTATTTTGTGCCATATGGTACCACATAAAAACCTTTAGTCTATCAATGATCACATTTATTATATCTGTGCTTGACAAAAATATAAAATGTTTTCAGCGGAATATCAAAGTTTCGCTCTAATTTCCAGCTGAGAACGATATATGCATGAAAGACATCTCACTTTCCAGGTGATAGCAAGAAAGGTCTTCTGCAACACGTTATTCTTCACTTCAAATGAGTCATGTATAGCATGTCATGAATCCAGGTTGCGAAGATGCAAGAAGTTGACGAATTCCGTTTAGTTGCCAACTTGATTGCGGAAAGACATTAAGCTATGCTGGTCATTAAAGTTTCGCAGGGCCTTGACATGCCTCTTCCACACGTAAGGAGCTCTCAAGACGATATCACAAACATCTCGGAGGAATCTACTTCTGTAGTTGCACTGACTCACCTGCTACGCATTTCACCTTCTTTTCTGTTTTTATCAACTTAAAATAGCTGACAAGCTGTAATTCGATTTGACTTACACGTAAATATTCCGTGAAAAGATTTCTAAATTCTACGATTCTTTGAGCCATCTTTTGATTCATGTCAGTTCTAATACGTGTAGGTCTTTCTCCATTAACACAGACAGGTTGTGATCTTGTGATGAAATTGGGTTTGATGACTAAAATCGATTTTTTTCAAAGCATACGATGCTTCTGCAGCATCATTCTACGGTATGGATCGCATAATTTATCGTTTTAATAATTCAAATTTTGAGTTTCAAAAACTGAGTTTTAAGTCGATGTTGTTTATGCTGATGGACGTTTGAGCACTGATCATAGTGATGTAAGAAAAATATGCGAAGAATAGTTACTGTATTGCTATTCCAATCAACCTTGAGAATAGATCATACACAGTTATGCTGTTAGTTGACCTTTAATAAACTGGCCATGAACAATCAATCGCCTGTAAGGTGATTCGCCAAAGAACTGCTGCAGGGTCGAGTGCATTAAGAACTATGAAGTTCGTAATGTGCTCAAGTTTTACTTTTAGTTGAAGTTTTAAGAGCGCGACATCACGGCGATGAAGATATTTCTGGGGATGAGACGATCGTCGTATCTTGTTCATTTTATGTTGTCCATTGAAGGTCGGCTTTAAAAATATGTATCATCGAAGTATACGAGAAGTGCATACCACTGTATACCTGATTATTCCTCACATTTCGATGGACACTGATGACATGATGAGAAGAACTTCAGTACACTTACCTTACTACAATATCAGCAGTCAGACATTTCCGAAATCCAGTTCTTACAATTTGATACATTGTCGAATTTTGGTGATCTTTCGGCCGCTGTCGCGGATTTAAAACAGACTTATCGTGATCACCGGCTCAGCCCCCATGTCGCGGAAAAAAGTATTTTTGCTATTGTTGTTGTATTGTGTTTTGACTGCACTGAGATTGATTGGTCCTCGGTTCGGTTTCTGTATTCCTTTCCGCGACCAG
>JABVXS010000185.1:0-46632 GCA_013365335.1 Madathamugadia hiepei
ATCAAATCGCTAAAGTTCGTAATAGAACTGATGGCCGATGATGAATGAATGACACTTCGCCACGAAATTCTGTCCAAGGACCATTTCGGAATCACAAGCACGCATCAATGTTATACAATATTACTTGTTCTGGGCACTTGCTAGCTACATACGTAAACAAACATGAAAAGTAGAACGGCACTTACACATGAAACGTGGAACTTCAAAGTAAACATATATATATGAACGATACTAATCTTTGCAAATGAACTTTGCGAGTGAACGAAACTAATCCAGCTCGCCCATTCTTTTCTCCAATCAGTTTTAAATAATCCACCGTAACCTTTGCATATCACTTAAGCACCATCTTACAGTGATAAAGTAGTGATAAAGTAGAGTAGAAAGAGGACGGGGAGCGGAGGATTGAGGAGGACTCTTCTTTGCCATTTTTCCCATTATGGATTCCTGAGAGTCGTTCGAACGCAATTATTTTCACAGTTTTGCTCGTTCATCGAAAACTCTTTCAGTAAATTTGCAACACAGAGCCACTTATTACGTCGATAAATACAGCAGCTACTTAAAGAATCGTTGATCAGTTTTATTCTCTGTGGTGATGGCCAATCGCATTGTGATTCAATAAGTCCTGACATTTCTATTCGGAAAAAATACCGACCAAAAGAGATCAACCAATTTGTTTACCTGTTAAATCCCTAAGAAGCGCAAAGACGAACTTTTATTGGAGATTTAAAGTATCTACAGCCCAATATACCTTGGACTAAAAAGATTACGGAAAAAGAATCTCCTTACTACGTTACAAACGAAATATCGACACAAGTTCAAACTACGCTATGGGATACACTGTTTTCATTGTGGGCAATGGCCATTTTTAGCAACGATTTTCTTGGAGCCACGCGAATTGCGTTTTTTCCAGTATTTCGTGGCACTGGGCTGCGAGGATTTGTGTCCTGGGTATTGGTGGCGAGAGAAGCAGTGCAAAGTAGAATGAGTGCAAAGGTTTTGCTTCGAGAGATTGGTTATAACATGAAGGGAATGGGGGATGAAGAACTAGAAGAAATGAGAAACTGAAGCTGATTTTTCGCTTATGACAACATTTACTATCTTTTGCCATATGCATTCAAAATAAAGAGGTTTTCTTGTGGCATACTTTTCTTCATAGAGTTTTTCATATCACTGAATTGTTTGTTAATATCTGTGTTAATTTTTTGCCAATTATATCAGGAAATGGGTCGTCGACAAGGCAATGTATTTGATAGGAAAGAAGTAATGGATTTGATGCAGCAACGACTGGATGGTTCTATCAAAAGTTTGCGTGAGTTGAAGGATAGAATTGCAGAGGATACGGGTGAACAGATTGCGCTTACAACACTCTGGCAGCAGATCCATAAAATGAGGGTTTGTCGTACTCAAGTGGGTCATCAATATAACGGTATTAAGCTGATCGTTATCCTTGAATTGTCTTGAAAATCGTCTTTTAAGTGTTTTATCTAAACACATAAAGTGGTACGCATTTGGATCTATTCAAGCGGTGATGTTAGTTTTTTTTGAAGGATATTTTTTGACAAGTATTGTTTAAAGAATCAGGAACGGAAAAGTATTATTTCATGTTTTCAGGGCGAAACAGTTGAAAACAGATCTGGTTATGTTCGAATGAATACATCACACATCTCACGAATCGATGAATCTAGAATTGTTGTTGAAGAAGAAAATGTTGGCATAGACACACATGCTCCATCCATTGGAGTTGAAATCTCAAGCGGTTAGTTCGTTAATCAGTTTGAATCAGTATTATTTGAGGAAATTGAATAGGATTTGGCGAAAATCCAATTCAGTCATTAATGGTTTGATTTTTCACTTACTCTTGTCTTTCAAATCATTTTAAAATTTTAAGTGCACAAATAGCTGATGATTTGTTGAGTCTACTTATTGCTGAAGTTTTTTTTAGACCGAAAAGTTGAAACTGATTTTTGACCACAAGTTTTAGCTACCGGCTCTTCATTACGTCGATCAGCTCGCGCGCCTAAACGAAAAAGCTATTCACCGGCTCCCATGTCATCTAGACTTGACTTGAAGAAATCACGTGTTAATAGGTCTGTCCATTATCTGATTTTCGGCACTATTTTCTGTAATATTGAACTGAATGTTGAAGCAAAAAAGTAAATGTAGGATAAAAAGCGCTGAAAGTTTCACAGTGATAGAAAATCTTTCGTATATTATGAAATTTTTGGTAGCTGGAGAGCACTCTCATTGGATAAAATTTTAACCATTTTTTTTTCTATTGCAGCACAAATCCATTGTCTAGCAACAATATAACTGTGGTTTCTCATTCGCTAAGGTGCTTGGGAATGCCGAAAAAGGAGAAAATTGTCAGAAGAAAACGAATTGATGAGCCAAAACATTGGGATAAAGATGTGGAAGAGTTAATTAGACAAGAAGCTTTGAGGTCCTTTCAAATATTTTTTTGTGTTTTACTCTCACTATTGTCTGTTTAGTAATTTTGAAGATACTGTCACTTTTAATTCGTTATCTCTTCGCTTCATTTTTTCATTACTTTTAAAAAGGAGTTTTATTTACCCTTCAATAGAGTAACATAGAAATAGGCTGTAAATTCCATATCAAAATTTTACTATATCAAGTAAAACCGAATTTACTACTAAGAAGTCAGAAGAGTACCGCTGAAAAAAGGAAATCCATGCGACAAATTTATTTCAGATTTCGTTCTCAATTTCAGGCATGAGGAGGAAACTGCAGATGACCCACTGGCTAAAGCAAAATCAAAAGTGTGGTTGTTTTGCGAGAAATTCGATGAAGATGGTGAATCAAAAGCAAAATGTAGAATTTGTGGCATGGTGAAAATTTTTATCAAGCTTTTTTAGAAAAAGTGAAGGATCTGTTTGTTCTCTGGACCTCATTGTTCTTGAAGTGATAACACATTTTTTTTGTTTGATGAGCATGCGTAAAGTAGGGAATTTATAATTTACTAATATTTAGTTTTAGCCTTCTTTGTTTCAGCAGTTTTTCTTGAATCTCTTCAAATTCAAGGTCATGGTGCGCAAGTTGGGTTCAACGAGAGCAATGTTGCGTCATTTACGAAAAATGCACGATAATCTCATTGAAGGAATTATCAGACCGGTAACAAAACGTGTTACAGCAATTGCTGGAAAACCAAGAGGTGATGATGGCTTTGATATAGATGATGATAGCGCGTGGGTGGAAGAGGTTGACGAAGAAGACTTCGATGATTATGATGGTGTGACAATTCTCGAATTTCTAGAATTGCATTAACATGTTAATTTGTGAATTGCTTTAAACTTTTCAGGACTTTTCCATATCAAGGATTTCTGTAGATGGGGAGGAGAGAGGATTAGGAAAAGACATTGAGAGCAGCCAGAAGCTGGCTTGCTACGGGTTTATGGCCATTTTTTGAGCTTTTGAGAAATACATGGACGATTTTGGAAAATCCTTGCTAAAATATATGTAAAATATGTCAGCTTTTTGCGCTAAATGGTAAATTTTTGATGTGTGTGATTCTATCATGTTATTTAAGAACAGCAGTATGCAGTTGCACAACATTGCGTAGAGAAAGGGAAAGTCATAGCCTACAACAGTTATGCTGATGAAGGAGGCCCGTCTTATGCTGGCGAAGTATTCATTAGAGAAGATGGATCGTAAGTAAAGGACTGGAAATTTAGACTTTCTTTTAATTGTTTCACACCTATTTTCTTCCAACTATTCAAAAAAGTTTTGTTTACTTTAATAATTTGAAAAATATTTTACTTGCCATTCTATATTCAAATTCAGTTGAATTTCAGTTACGCTGATGGGGATGAATTTGTCGATGTAGTATACGTACAGGACGGGAATTCATTTGAGGATATCATTTCAAAATCGAGTGATGGAAATTCTTTTGTTAATAAGTAATTTGCTGAATCTACTTATAAAAAGCGGAAAATGGTTAAAAATTTATTTTTAGTATTGATTGATTCTTCAGGGAATTGCATTCCGTGGAAAATAGAAGTGGTGATTCTACTGTACCTTCACGACTGAAACGCAGCATTTCCGATTCTGAATTAGCTCGGCCATGCTCCAGAAACGGCAGCAATGATCTTGAACGTTATGAAGGAACAAATTTGGTATGTCTTTGATATTTTGTTTTTGAAGGTATTTTGTACTCAAAAAAAAAGAAAAAATATGTGGTTAGGATTGCTTTTAAACAAAATCGTTAATAACACAAAGATAATGTTGAGTATCGAAGTTCCCTCGTTTATTGTTCTCACTATTGAATTCGTCTTTAAACGTAACATTGCTATGCATTTCAGGAGGTGGAGGAGTCGATGGAGAATCCAAATTTACTGAGTGGAGAGGAGAAAGGGCGACAAGATATAGATGATGAGCACTTTAGCCGCACTATCGCTTCATCTATCCTAACATTTCCTCCGGAGCAACGAGGACTTGTGCGTTGTGCCGTCATGCAGTGTATAGAGGAATTGAGATCTGCTGAATCAACGGTGGCTGAAGAAACAGGAGTTCCTGAAGTAACTGATGAAGAACTAGTACAAATCTCCGATATTTGATGTCTCGTCACTGTTTAAAAACAATTTTTAATGGATAAAATGATGACATTTGTTTTCAGGTATTGCCACCTGATGTGGCATATCCACATTTTTGATTCAGTGCTTACTCCAGTTAGTATTTACTCGCTTTACTGTTGTATTAAAATTCGACTTGAGAACTTTAAAATGAAAGTTGTTCTATCATTTAAGTGTGACCACTGAAGACCATGATTTTTATTCACCAATTATAATTTTGCATATTCCAATGCCTTATTCCATTTTTGTATTCGCAGAATTATTAAACTATTCATTTAATACGTGAGCTTTTTGTTTCATGTCGCGATTTTTTAAGTTTGTCTTATGGGACGAAACAATTTATATCATATTTGAAGATGTCCGAAATGTAAACGACTTGTCCAGTTGAGTAACTTCGTCTTTTTCATCGTCATGCTATATTCAATTTCTGTTGCATGTTTTTCTCAATTTCAAGTAATGACTTTTGCTATGAATTTTCTGTAATGATATTTCCTTCTTTTTCTCAAAACCGATTTTGTCAGTCGTTGGTAACACTGGTGTTAAAAGTGCATTTTTCAAACTGATTTAGGAAGTGTGTATCGTTGCTAGAAAACTTCACAAACGGAGTTCATTTTTTACATTGAAAAAGTTTCGTGGAAATTGTGTACATCGGTGGGTCTTTGTGCTCTACCATGTTATCCAGTGTTTTAATAACATTAAGCGACTTTAAAAATTCTTTTCAGTTTTTCGTCTGTCATTTGTTCTTTTAATTTTTCTTCAAAGAGTATCTCGTATACTGAATTCGGAAATTCATTGCATGTCAAGTGCTCTTCTTCACGTTGAATTTGTAGGATCCATTGCCTAGCTCCGTGTAGATTTGGTTTGCTTACTCTCAATGAATTTTCGTTGCTTCAGGTTAGTGAGCTCAGGAATAGTGCGATATCTTTTTTTTTTCCAATTACTGGTTGCTAATTTATTCAAATCATAATTGCACGATTTTCGGAACTTTTCTTACTAGTCGTATGAATGAATATGATGAGTTTGGATAATTTATGTGAACCAATGAGGTATGTTCTAAATGATTGGTCATTATCATAAACAATAAAAATCCAATTAAGCATTTCTGCTTATATCTCACAAAAACAAAGTTTCATAGATATTAATGTGCAGTGCCAAATTATTCACATTTTTCATCTTATTTGCAAAATGTTGCTGATCTATCGATGTACTTAACGTTCGCAAAAAAAAAACTCGCCTGAGGGTACATCATAGTACTAGAATGGAATTTCTGCCAGCAAAACTCACTGTCCAGACTCGCCTCTGTATTTCACAATTAAAGTGATCATCATTGAAATTCCCGTGAGCTTAACTATGATTTATCGGGAAGTCAGCAAATCGTCCCAATCATGTTTTTCTGCAAAATTCGACTGATCCAGGGCGGGATCGAACCGCCGGCCTTCTGCGTGTAAAGCAGATGTGATAACCACTACACCACTGGACCCCGCTGCTTAATGTAACTAAGTAATAACTTGAAGTGTTTCACGCAACATGACAAGCTTTATGTTAATCGCACGGTATCTCTTTTTTTGTTTTAGCAAAATAAATAAAGGAGATAAGGCAATGAAAGCTGAAATATTCGTATTTATTCACATTGTGCTGATTAACTGCGCGAAAACAGTTTATCTTTCTGCATAGCAGTCGTCTTCAAAGTTGAAAAATTTCCGAAACTTTTGAATTCAGATTCCGGTATATTCCACATATTGTATCTGGAGCTGTTGACCTTTGTTTCTCATGAAAGTCTTGTAGGTCTTCGATGAGTAGCTTACTGGAAGACGAATTGGAAAGAGTCTGAATACAGGATACATCGACTTCAGTTGCACATAATTTATATCCCGTATGTTCGAGAATGTTTGCCATTCAAATTATAGATCACAATAGTCGGCAACTACAAAGACAACCATTCTAACAACAAATTATGACCATAAAAGCAAATCATATTCGAGGAAAGAAGCGCTGATACTCTCGGTAACCTAAAATTACACTGGTATTTTTTTAGTATTATTGTAATGAGATAGAATCATTTCGAGTTCACTCAGTTTAAGTACAATTCATTTAGGACACTCATTTAATGATTGAACTGATGAGCTGTGAAGTAATAATAAAATGTCAAATGATTTTCTTCAAAGGTAACTGAACAAATCATTCCCTACCATAGCCAAATGGCACTTTGGACTGCTCTGAAGAGCCAACAGCAACTTTCGCTTACTTACCTCTGCCAAAGTCTTGCGGATGGTTTTTGTAAGAAAGAATGCAAATGAATGGAACCACCTGCAGAAAAGCTGAATGTGTCAATGAATCGTTTTAACCACCAAAGATCATTTCAAAAACCAAAGATTTTCACTGTTTATCGATATTTTCATTTTGAAGAGAAATAGGATAATATTTAAATTTGCAGAAAACTTCGATTTTGGTTTATTTGAATTCCATTGTTCACTGTAAACACGGGATGATCTGTTCATGCGTGTCATTTCCGGCTGATGAGCATACAAAGTGTTGGGATTTATCGATCACTACGACTTTAAATCAAAATTGGATTTAGGTTTTGTAAAGCATTTGAAATATGGGTTCGTCAAGTGGAAGGGTATTATATTGCAGCACTGGTGCCAGATACACGCCATGCAATCATCAGAGTTAAACAAAGGAAGTAAGGTAACCCTCGTGATAATAAAGTGCTCGTATCAGTCATCATGCCCGGGTCGGCATTTTTTCAAAAATTTCATTGTCTTAATTGTGTAATATGAAAATTAACACATAAATTTCTTGAAATATTCCGAAATTAATCGATTTGGGCATCGTTCATTTTTTGAGGTGCAGTATGCGGTTGTTTCCACTTCCCACATTTCTGGTGTTGGTGAACTTACGTCGTGCAGGTTTGAAATACGAAGGTTTCAGAAACAATAAGAAAAATCGTTTGAATTAGAAAAGACTTCTAAACAAGTAAATTCAAGAAAAGTAAAACTTTGAGCTGGAAGAAAGAAGTCGAATGGAATTAATTTTTGAAATAAGATCAAGGCTTATGACTTGGAATGCAAGGAATTATAAGTGGGAGACTGAATTCAGACTGAGATTTAGTACCTTCTAATGTTGTTCAATTGAAGAGAATACTGATTGTATTCCGCCGTCGATACCAGCGAAAGACAATCAGAATATCGACTGTTGTAAACTGCCCAAGGTATTTCCAAATTACTTCTTAATGATTGCCCATGCTACAATACAATTTAATTAGTGGCGAGAGAGAGAGAGAGATAGGGAAGGCGAAAGAGAGAGGGAAGAGGCAGGTATGTTCCTTCTCGGTACGTTCCTATCCGACACTTCAGGTAGGATATCGATTCATCGAATCATTGAATGAATCGATCTGAAATGATTCCTATTTTCTGAATTTTTTCACTTCTAAAATCTAAAATATTTTTCTAATCTTTTGGTGAATTATAAATGACCATTTCTTGGGTCAGTTGGTTTCTTAAATGTTCGAACTTTATTTTCAAATATCAAAATGTCGCAGGAAAAATTCCCACACGAAACGGTCTATGAGGAACTTTGCAGTACACTTTATTTCGGTGTCATGGCAAATGGTCCCGACGGTCGGTTTTGCCGATTGAACACTGCCCAGAAGAGACGTATCTTCTCTGAAATTATTTCACTTTTCATTTCGAACATTTTAAAATGAACATTCGTGTGGTTGAATTTTCAATGCATCACTTCGCTAACTATGAAACTTACAAGTGATAATATCAAATCAATTAATTATTGCATTAATTAATGAGAAAAGGGTGTTGAAGAATCGTAAAATAGCTGGAATTTTTAGACGAACAGCTCGAACAATGTAAGACTACAGCCATTGCTTCAGGACTGAATTAGTGGATGCATGCATTCTAACAGTGCAGTTATGTAAGACTACAGCCATTGCTTCAGGACTGAATTAGTGGATGCATGCATTCTAACAGTGCAGTTATGTAAGACTATTAGATGAAAATTTCATTTCCAACCACTTTGTAGTTTAGAATCAATTGATTGTGATACTGGATGGACCAAATTTTACGAAGGTTTCAATCAGTTTTGTTACAAGGCGGTAAGATTTTTTTTCAGCTTTTGTTCATATCGTTGATTTGAAAGGATAAGTTTCAGATTAAACATCAATCATCGTTGAATATTCATTCGAATTTAGAAGTCATTTAATTTTCTCTACCGAAAGTGGTTGGCGGTAATAACAAAGTGGGCAAGATAAGATGATTGAGATTTGTCGACTGCTTAAGGAATTCACATAGTTGAATGGTCGATTTCACATTGTTGTGATCTGTTGACCTGGAAAGCTTCCAATGAGAATTTACGGCAAAAGAGAATTCAGGGAAGAGTTATTGATTCCGGATAACTGCAATTCCTCACCTCTGTAACCCCTCTATTCTGCTAATGAACAAGTTGATTAATGTAAAAATTGAATTGCTAGAGCTGAATTGTTCTATTCACCAATGAGTGACGACTGGTGCGATCGATAGTACCATCCCGACATGTTGAGGTGATCGCAGGAATGACACTGATATTGTCGCAGTAGGGATATGGTCAGTGAGCTTAATTTCAGTTCACGATCAAAACCAAGAATGAAGCAGTGGACGTGATGAGTAAAAAAGATGGCGACCCGTGTGAAAACCAAAGAAAGGAAGCAAGGCTTGTACGGATTCCGAATCAGAGCATCAATACCTTCCTTTACGGTTCACATTTTCAAATTCAGATTAAAATACTCCACTTTCAATCAAATAACATCGCCCCATCCCACTGATGAATTCTGTCTTCTATTATTTGTAAAATGAAAGAAGTTTTCAAATCAAGGGAAGAGATAGTCCAAAATAACTGAGATGATGAATATGTTATCTGACTAATAATTAATTAATTAACCAGTTTCTTACACTGATCATTTTTCAGTGAAAGTACTGAAGGGTGCACAAAATCTATCGTGCGTTACGGTGGACAAAAACAGTTATTACTACTACATTGGTCTATATAGGTTGGCTTATGTTAGCACAGAGATTTGAACATCAGCAATATCCATATCCATCTTCCCTTCACTTTTTGTTTTTAAAAAGAGGTGCGGATCATCACTCAGTGCGACTGTCAAAGAACATGCTGAGTTACGGTATGCCGCAGGTGCCTCACAGTGCAATTAATAGCCTAAGCTTAACAGGTCAGGCATGCACAGATACAGTCTTGCTACTGCTGCTTCTATAACGAAGTGACTGTTCGAGACGAGGGAAGTAAGGCCCGGGTTGTCCCAGATTACCCGCATAGATCGAATAGATATTCATTGAATCATCGACATGCTTACTATTGTTTAGAAAAGATTTCGACTGGCGATGGAAGCCTTATCATCACAAAGCCTATTCACATTTGGAAGAGGGTGCACACCTGCTGCTGGATTATTTGAACTCACCGCTTCCCGAACATCTTTGGCCTGATGGGACGAGGATTTTCGCTGAAGGATGGGATCATCCTAATGGTGTCTCCACAAATGTCGTCATTTCTAATTGTTAGTTCGCATTCTTTCAGACGAAGCATCAGTGCTAATTACGGCAATTAGTGATCGCATAGTACTGTTCCTCAGCATTTAACAAAAGTGCTGGAAAACTCTAGCACTGCTAATAAATTTTTTACTGGAAATATGATTTATCAAAAGCATTCACCAATACATGTGATTGATAAGAAACTTGACAACCTCGAAATGAAGTAGAAATTACAGGTGGCATGTGGCGTGACATGAATAATTCATTAACGAACTTCCGGTTCGGCAAACAACATGTGCCTAATCAAGGCTTCATCTGTGCTTATCATGTATGATATCAGTGGATTGACGTGATCATTGCCATCTATATTGAATCATTATCAATTAATAATAATCGTGGCAGTTACTGTAATAATAGTTGTGCTTGCTTGAAAACTTGCAATCTCACTGTCACATTTTTCAGCAAATGATCAGTCCTGTACAGGAGATGCTAAGGCATTGCTAAGTGAAGTGCCTGGAAGGGAATATATCGAATTTCCCTTCAGGCCAGTGCTTTTAGGCTGTTCTAGCAGTGGTGAGTTTTCCCCTCTGGCCTACTTCTACCTTTCTTTTCCTCCAACTGATAGTATACAATTCAACTTACTTCCAACGCTGCTGGCTTCACTAGGTAATATACCTGGCGGATGAATTTGTTCGAAGTTTTGAATTTTCACTCCACAGCATTTCACTTTCCGTAGAAAATCTTAGAATCCTTGAATTTATGAAAAATATTGCTAATTTTCCAACGTTGCTAAATTCCTATATTTTTGAATTTTTACAGATTTTGAAATTAAAATTTTTTTCCAAAGTTTTTCATCCACCTTTAATTTTTTTGTGCACTAAAGTGTACAACAAATAGCTCTGAATTTCCAAATTATCATGAAGTTTTTGTTTTTGTAAACAGAAGTATTCATTTATTGCGCTTCATTTTTCATTAATTTTAACAAAGTTCGAATGTTAAATTACGTCATTACGTCAGCTGAAGTGAATCTGCCATTTGAAAACTGAGAACCTTAGCACAAGTTGAATTTCAGGAAGGGTTGGCGCTTCATCTTTTTTAATATTTAGTTTTTTCACCCAGAAGTTCGAATTTTCTGCTATAACTTTGCAAGAAGGAATTGTCACAGAAAAGAAAATGAAAATTTGCTGTGGGAAGCAGCTCAGCAGAAATTTTCGAGAATCCGCAAGTGGTTGGGTATGACCTTTGGCATTTCGCTGAGATTCCTGGAACTTTCGCTCCGTCTGCCATCGCCCAAAGATGGAAAAATGCGCAAAACGGTTGCGAACACGCAAATGTCGCACAATTATCGGATATTGTTGCGAAGATGTGCATTCCATTGGTTGGCAATGCACAAATGTTCTGCCGTTATCTCTTAAAGTAAATATCTATCGGTTTTACCATAGGTCAGTCGATAGTTCCAATGACCTACTGATCTTTCAAGGTTACAGAAAATTCTCTCCGTCTCAAGTACAATTGTTTCAATTTTTTGCTATCTTTTTTAAGCAACAAAACTATGCACGCATTTTAGATCGATTAATATTGCGGAAATGTCGCGCTGCCATTTGTGGAAGTTACGAAGGCGCAATTTCCCTCAGCTGAAAATTACTAAAATTTTCGGAATAAATGCTCTAGTGCTTCTTATCAACATGTCTTTTAATTTCTCCTTTCCCCGGCATTATTGTGTCCATATTTTCTTGCTTTCCATACTTTTTAATTGTTTAGGAATGGATGTTAGCAGTTTGCACCTATCAGCTTCTCTGATCAAATCGATTTCCCAGTTCCTCTCCTGAACTTTATGTTTTCCCTTCGCTTGCTTTTTTAAAAGTTCCTTACTTGTCGCTTTCTTCTTTATTAACTTCCCTCACTCGTTGTTGGCTATCATTGGAGCTTTTGCAGAAATCCATCAAATATTGCTGATTTGCATAAATGCAGAGAAAATGAAGATTCTGCATGAATTAAGGAGTGCTTTAAAAGCATCCAGTTCCCCCACATTGCAGTGTTTGCCCTTTCAGGAGGAGCTGGCACGATGTGTGATGATGACGCGTTACATAGTACTGTTCCAGAATCTGGCGAAGGTGATCAAGCGGAGGATCAAAATGTCGAACTTCTAGAAGTATCTCCGTTTCTCCAACATTCCATTTCACTCTTTGAATCTTATTCATTTTTAATTAAAAACACAAAAGTGCGCTCAGTTGCTCTGCATTACCTTTTATCCACCTCTCCATCAACGTGGCATGACCTGCGACATCGTTCACTGCTTGAACTTGTGCTGACAGAACTGTTCACATCATCTCCAATGCAATTAATGTCCTTGTTAAGTCTCGCTGAAGTGATAAGAAATCTGATTTGTTAACCACGTTGATTACAAATTCGTTGATTACAAAAAATTTCTGGTAAATTCATACGTGACTAATTTAATTGTCATTGAAATTTTGTTGCAATGCAAAAAGTGCAATTTTGTCGTCGATCGAATCGAATCGAAGTTATAGGTTGACCAGAATGTCAAAGAACTCGACCTGACTCGACATCGAATTAAGAAAATCGAGGGATTCGAATTCTTGCGAAGAATCCAATATTTGTGTTTGCGCTGGAATTTAATTAAAAAAATTGAAAATTTACATACGCTTGTCACATTGACTGAACTCGATCTTTACGATAATCAGGTTTCAACCATTTTCATCTCCAAAATTCAGAAATGGCGCAATATGGGTGAATGAAATAGACAAATCAAATTAACTGAAATAAACTTGAACAAATTTTAGATCTCTAAGATTGAAAACCTGGATGAGTTGGTCAATTTGGAGTCGTTGGACTTGTCATTCAACCGTATCACAGCTTTAGAAAATTTGTCATCATTGAAAAAGCTTAAGAATGCTTACTTTGTTCACAACAAAATTGAAACGATTGAAGGACTTGATGAAGTAATTTCATCGAGATTTCTTCATCAAAACTGTTTGCTTCTTTTCAAGCGATCATCTGAAATTTACAAAAATAAATTTGAGGAAAGAATTATTCACTGGAATGACTCATTGCTTGTAGCTTACTGAATTGGAATACTTGGAGCTTGGAGACAATCGGATCAAAAAAATTGAAAATCTTTCCAATAATTCGAAGATCAAACGATTATTTTTGGGGGCTAATCATATTGCTGAAATCGAAAATCTTGAAACGTTGGAAAATCTTGAAGTTCTCAATCTTCCGGCTAATGGTATTTGTGAAATTAAGGTTGTATTGCATTTTACAAAATTTTGATCCTACCGCTGCTGGAGAACTGAAACCTAAATGGAAGAGATTCTTTCAGAGGTCATGGAGTACCATTAAAAGACTTGCACTGTTTCCTTCATTACAGTAATCCCTAGGTGTGCACTTATCCATCTAATCAAATACTTTGTGAGAATTTCTTTAGGGTTTGGACAAGTTAACAGCACTTCGGGAGCTTTACCTATCACAGAATGGCATCGAATGTATTGAGGGACTGGAGAACAACATCAAGTTGCAGATTCTCGACTTGAATTACAATCGTCTTCGTTCAATCTCAAACATTCAACATCTTCAAAAACTTACCGATTTCTGGGCCAAGAAGAATCTGGTTCGTCGAATTCGTCCAAATTATTCCTTTCAAAAACCATCTTTTTAATGAGAACTTTATCAAATTTGGAATGCTTACAAACTATGTTAAAAGTTGTGAAAATGTCGGTGGAATTGTTTCACTTAACGGAAGATTTAGTTGGACAAGATGGTGGAAGTGAATGAATTAGCCAAGTTACCGAATCTAAGATTAGTCTACCTGGAAATGAATCCTTTTGCGGAATGCAATACCTATCGTGCCAAAGTAATCCGCATGCTACCACAAATTGAGAAGCTCGATGCAAGCTATTGTCGCATTGGTTGTTTACTTTCGTTAAAAATTTAATTTTGGCTTTCTTTGTTCTCTTCTCTCACTCCACCCCTTCTGTTTCAATCGAAACATACGAACTTTCAGCGCGTCAAGAGAAGGAGCAATGAATTGAGAAGCTTAATGATTCAATTAAAAAAACGATTTCTTGTCGCTGATGTTCTTGTCGCCAATAAAGGAATTATTTTCTCTTCTTTGAATAGAGAAACAATTTGTTAGCAAAGGTGAAAATGAATCATTGCAATGCAGTAAGTGAAAATTTTGGGCTACCAGACCACATCACTCAGTTCGAACTGACCTTAGACCTCTCATGAAGACTACTTATCTAAGCTAGCATCCTTAGTCCTGAGATCCTTCCACAAAACAAATTTCGAAGCAAAGTTTTTGAACTTTATCGTGGACATGCATCGCAAATATCATGATCAATTGGTTTGAATTTGTTCACTTAAATTTAGACCATTCGGTCTTTACATTTCACACCACAAATTCTCCGCTCGGATCTGGAAAATCCTAATTTAAATAGTTTGAAATGTTTTGCAATGTTACATTTTCTGCAATTTCATTTGGAAAAAATTCTCTTGAAAGAATGCGAACAAACATTTGGACTTACACGAGCCTCCTCCTCAGGTGTGAAATCATTCTCGATGTTGAAAAAAGCCCGTAACTCTTCTACAGTCTTTCCTTTGATATGATTTGCAATCGTTCTGCAGCCAGAAGATAGCAAGTCGCCGACATCCAAGTAATTAGCAGCCTTGAAGTTTCAACTAATTGAAGTTTTGAGTAAATCGAGTGCATCATCAAATACTGATTCGGAATATTTGAATCTTGCTCACCTGAACAAGCTCGAAGAGTTCCTTATTGTCCGGTAAATCGAGGAAAGTCTGTCGCCAGGTTTTCTCGTCCTCTGATTTTTCTGCTTCCGCAGTTAGGTGTGCCTGGTGTGTGCACCATTCCAGAACCTTCAAACATCGAAATTCATGTAAAATTTCGCAATTCAGCATTACCAGGTAGATCGAAGAGAAATTAATTTTGACGAATTTCGATTCAATTCCTACAATTCCATTATTGCATCTTGAAGTACATTTCGTCCTACTCTTGAGCGATTTCGCAGATTTTTAATGCAAAATCCTCCAGGACTAGGGAAAACTTGAGACTTGCTATAAAATCAATAGAAATGAGAGAAAACGACAAAACGGAATTGCTGGGAAAATAATTGTTACTGTTTCGGAGGTGGAAGTATTTGTGGTAGCGAAAGTTTTATGAAATGTTAATTTGGAGTCCCTTCCTTCTCCCGCAACATCCGGAAAATCCTCAGCTAAGGCTCCCTGCACTATTGAAATATTTTATGAAATGATTCGAATTTCAGCGAACTCTATTTATCGCAATCATCCGAACTTGGGAAATATTCAGCGCCTAAATGTGGGATTGCTACACCTGTCAACCGTTTATCATCGGTTCATGACGTCTACACCACCGTTAAGAACAGCATCTGAGCTTATGACAGACAGTAGCCCATTAGGTGAATGAAGTGCACATGTCAGCTGTTTGTGCTTCATGAAAACTTTCTATAATTAATTTTATTTGTCACTAATCATTTCCAATTTCAAAGCCGGAATGTATAAGTTCAAAGGTCCTTTATTCTATAATTGAAGCTATTATGATTCAGTTGTTTTCAAGTTAAAATTGAAAAAAAATTCAGACTTTTGCTCTGTCATAATGTAGAACTTGGAAAGAGAACCTTTTTAATAGTTCTAGCCGGCAGCTCTATGGGCAGATCAAAGGCTGGCTGTGATTCATCAACTTGATCGATCAGTAAGTCTAAATTGCAATACTTCCACTTTTGAGTAATTTTTTTGCATGTCTTGCAATCCCTAATCAACACTTTGATGGTTTTTTATATTCAAAATGTGCAATGCAATATGTTTGTTACTTTTGAGATTGGACAAAGGTGTTGCGAGGAAGGAATGACACCTGTCAACATATTTCTGATGGTTTTTGATCGTGAAATTACATCCATATCCACGGTTATCTTTTGTCCATCCACTGATAATAAATTGATACTGCGCTTATCACACTGCGTGATATCAGTTTCAGACCGGAGTTTCTGTGCTCCTTAATACTGAGGTTCAATTTTAACTACAGAATTTTAAGGCTCTCCAGTAAATTTAAAAAGCCTGAATAGAACGGAAGCCATTTTGGTATTTAAATAAAAATCTTGACTGAATCCAATATCCCAGCTCTACTGCGGTATTACATGAAGCTCTACCATCATTGTGGGAAACTATGCCGTCCATGAGTCCGCACAGCACAATTTAATTTCGACACAATCGTGCCAACAGTTGGCAACTGAGTTTATCTGTTGCTAAAAATATGCAAATCACACCAGTCTGTACAACTATGACATAATGCAGGAAGATGACAAACCATAGTGCCATTGAAAGGTTTTATTTGCTTAGCAAGCAAAACAGTTCCACATTACAGATAGGCTCACTGGATTAAATTATTCCTGAAATTGTGGACAGTTTCTTTCATCTACCTTGTCAAATGTGATCGCTTCCAGCACTTTTTTCCCTCAAATCAATGACGGTTCTTTGTGATGCTCTGAGACCCTCTGGTGTTCCCGGATTGTGAATGCCCATTTCATGGTACCAAACGAAGTCGCTCACCTTACCAGGCAGTATAGTGGATGGCAACGATTGTTTCCTAGTGAGGAACGAGCTATGTAGCGGTTTTTGCGGAATATTCGGTGAGATCGAACGGGACTTATATGTTCGGAGCTAAAAGTGTATGAATTAGTTCACCAGGAATCATCATCATCATAACAACAGGTGACTTCACTGCTATGTGTAATGAGTGGAGGAAATGGAATTACTTCACAGAACAACATCGTAAAACTCTTTTCTAGCTATCAGATGTCATTGAAAACATTTTGCAAATCAAATGACTTCCACTGACTCCTTCATATCCCATCTATGAACCAATTAAATGCGCATTAATCGGCCTTAACCTACTACAGACGTCAGTTCGTTGCAACTTCTTCAAATAAAGTGGTATTAGCCACGGATGGCTCTGAAGAGAAGAGGATTATTGCCGTCTAAAGTATCAGAGCAATTGTGACTTCAACCGCTGCAGAGACGTGGAAAATTCATTCGCTGATTAGTTGGTGTATGTGCTTGTGATGTGCGCAACAACTGCTACATTTCCGCATGATGAGATGGGGTAGGGAGGAATGTGAAGCGAGAAGGATGGATGATGCAAAAATTCTCCCTAAATACAGTGCTGCAGTTGTGAAAAGGAAAAAACCACAAGCAGAAATGAAAGTGCAGCGGTGACAACAAAATAAATAAGAATTTTTATTGTATTTGTCCGGCAAAACGGAAACCTCAAAGAGAGAGCTCAACTGACATCATGTTTAACTGATAAAAAATCCTTCGACCGATCAACTTGTGAGTTCGCTGCACTTCTCTTCTCTGATGTGCTGCAAATTTGCAATTTTTTCAACATAAGTTAATTACTTCTTCCATAAAATATTACTTCAATATGAAAAGTGTGTAAATCTTTAGGTTTTATCGAAAAAGAAGAATAAAAAGCCATGAGGGTCATACGATAGGAAAACCAAGTCACACAGTGAGAATCAGGCTTGCGGCAAATAGCTAGGACAAGACTTGTAAAACCTCTTGGCTTGTTCTTCAATGGGGTTTGGCCCTTTTATGCTACTCATTGATGATTCTCCTCGCTTTATACCCCTTTCATCCGGATTTTCGACCCGATACTTTGAGTTGAAAAGTAATCATTCAAGCAAAAATAATATTCCACAATTCGCTAATTAATAAGAAAGGCTTATTTACTTGGTCATGCATATTTCCTTAATTGTCAGTGATCCCCTCAGTTTTTGCCGCCCAATTAATTAATTAGGGCTGGTTCGCAGGGAAATAAGCTGAGTGCTACTCATTCATATACCTAAAACTTTCTCCTTCCTTTTTCTTCAACGTATTCGCCATACAAATATGTAAACTTTCAGTACGGTTTGTTCGAATTTGATCCAATCTTCGAGCTATTTTCAAATATGAATCATCGGTTTGTATCACGAGATCCTGAGAATTCTCCAATTAGTTTTGATTCATTAAAGCGTAGCAACCTTTGAAAGATCAGTACACTATAAAAATATAGATTTCAGTATCACGGCAGCTTGGAATCAATAATCCAACTCTACCTGCCGTACTGGTCTTTTCTGCTTCGGCTTTGATTCGCTTCTATCATTAGTTGTAGCAACAAGTTTCGATGTGTTGCACTCTTCTTCAACCGCATCGTTCGAATTGAAGTTGTTCATGTCAAGCATCGTCTGTACATATGTGTCGCACATATCTTTAGTGTCGAATGAACACTGCGTGCTACAACCAACTAATCCATCATAATGGAAATTACTCAAGATCATGCCGGAAGTTCATTAGACTAGGAGGATCAAAAGAATCCGAATACTCCTACCGTCTTGATTGCTAAGAGATTCGATCGATAAGCAAGAGGAACACTATGAATGAGGAACCTTTTGTTTTCGATCAAAAATGAATTTGTGGAATCAGTCTTCCCCACGGTGTTCTTTGGCTTTGCTGATAGTTCGAATGCTCCGAAATCCTCAATTTATAAACAGTAACTTGGGAAATGTTGTTAAACAGCAAAAAATTCATTTTTTACTCGAAAACCTTACTTCACAGTAATCACCAAACACTGTCTGCACGGCTCGACTGCATTCTGGAGTCTGTATCTGCGACATCCAGGCATCTGTTTCCACAGATCGATCAAAAACCTGATTAGCTTCTTCCGTTGCCGCATACTGTTCTACCATTTCAGGAAGCAATGCTTCAGTAACAGTTGAAACATCCTGTAACAATGTGGATACTTATTAATATGAAATTTTTTTAAATTTTGCAAAAGCTTACAAGCAGTACAAGTGTCCGGTCATGCTCGTTATCTTTAGTTAGCTGCTTTGGACTTCCATTTTCAACATTTTCTTTCCGTTGCATTGAAATATTAACAGCTCTCTCGTCCAGTGAGGTTTCCATGCTGCGATCCATTAACTTCGGACGTGCCCTAGTCTTGAAATATTCAACAATCATAACCAATAAGACAGAATTCAGAAGTTTTTCTTGTAATTAATTAGCTGAAACTTCTCCAAATTTAACTGTAAACTGTACAAATGCATACAGTTGAAGTTCTACCTGTAAATCATGTAATTTGAGCATAATTTCATCCACTTGAAATTGCGCAATATCTGTCTGAACAGAGCAACCGCTACGAGAGCAGAATTCCATTTGCTGCCCTTGATCAGCTAACGATACCCGTGCTTGAACACTCCGATGAACCACTTCAGAGCTAGAATTTCATCCGAATTGGGTGATTTTGTCGAAATGTATGGAATAACAATAGATCATGGAAATCAAAGACTAAACAATACATGCCCTTATGGAAAAATACTTTTGAAATTACTTTGGAAAATCCATCGGAAGTGATGTGACATCAAATACCGAGTCTGCATCGCCGTAAAAGTTTGGTGCAGAAGTTGATACATTTGAAGGCAACATGGACGACATTATAGAATCCTTCATTCTGCAAAATGAATTGCATAACTTAACTAGGCGCTAATGTTTATTAGTAGAAAAGCTGCAGCTAATAACCATCTTAAAAGTATAATTTAATGGTTGAAAATTCGAGAATTTTTTCAAAAGTGACAAAAGTCTTTGTAGAATTTCTAATTAGAATACAGTAGAGCATCTACTAAACAAAGTAACTTGAATGAACCATTAGAATCATTTCACGCTAATTTCTAGAAGTGTGAAGTTTCAAAACAAAACACTTAATAATGAAGTTTCGCAATCGCTGTTATCGAAAATATTGGTAACAAATTTTACCCATTGTTGTCAGTATTTTCCACCCACTGAGGACTTACTTCCTTCTCATCCGAATGAACTTCTTCTGTAATGTTCATAGTTGTACCAATATCCTGTAACTTCATTGTCATTAATTTAGGCACTAAATAGTGACACTAAACTGTCAATGAAATAAATAAAAAGGTTGTAAATGACGTGACAGCACCAACTTGGAATTTTACAGTCGACTGGGAGGACAAAGTTTTGTTGAAAAATCCTTCATCAGTTTGAACATTTTTATTATTTAGCATTGTAACTGATCGTTCGTAAGTTTCAGCCTAGGAAAATAGGTTGTTTTGAAATTAGTGCTGAGATCCTCACAAAAATATTTCGCAAAGTATGCTATGGGAGGAATATCCAAATCTTTTTTGCAAATGCTCAATTGATATTCAATATATGGGTTATTTAAAAATCCTGAAATTTTTCACTGCTTCAATTTACTGAGTGACCTTTGATCTTTAAAAATTAAAAAGATAATGGACCTGTTTGTTAAGCTGAGCAGTTTGTTGCTCACTAAGCAAATGCGGCGCCATATTCCGGATGTACCATGGTTCCTTCGCCATTAAACGCTGTAGGATTTCATTGCGCTTCACTGTGTCTCCGCATGCTAAGGCACGCTGATATTCTTTCTGTAAGGCTCAAGCCTTACAGCGTTGCAAGTTACCTTATCAAGCCTTTGCTTCAAACCTCAGTGTTTCAATGAAGCGAAAGAGGGCTTCAGATGATCGATAAATGCAGTACGGATAAGCTGTACCGCTAACAGAAGTCTCTTTGATTTATTGAGATTTTCCGACAAATGTTGAAAACAATAAAATTTTTCTATTGCCTGCATTCGAATCATCAAATGATAGAGCCATTCTTCAAATTTGATTTGTATTACACTGAGCAGCATTGAAACAATCGAAAGACCAATGATTACCAGCCAAAACATCAATATCAACATGTGTGGGTGATCTGGCACTACATCACCTGATGTAAGCAGAACGGATCATTCTAAGCACCACCAAACTTCAAGGATCAATAAGTGATATGGGAAATGATCTAACCGAGGCCAATAGTGGACAGTGAGATGAAGAAGAAATAAAGGGAAGTGAAATAAGACCAGCGAGTTTCCCACAGGCAAAATATACCGGCACAAATACAAATCCAACCAATGCAAATGAGTAGTGCAAGCAAAACAGGTATTGTCCTGAAATAAGCCCACTGAGTAGTGAAAAGTGTGGGAAATACGTCGAGAGACAGGTAGAGACAGATACAGGATAGACTTATTGCACCTATACGGTGAGATGGTAAGTCAAAAGATTGTCAAGAATTGTTCAGTTTTGCTTGCAGTAGCTCCAGCTACATTTTCAGTAGAATATCGAACAATTTCTTAGTTCTGAATTAAAGTGGAAGTTATATATTAAAGTTGCTCAAACCTGCTCTCGACTTTTTCATCGTCCGTTTCCTCAGTCGTTTCCGTGCTCTTCAGTAGTTGGTCATTCTGCACTGCTCTACCTTCTTCAACGTCCAGCAATCCCCTTTCAAATCCAAGATTTTTTAAAATTGAAGCAGTGATTTTACCGGGAAATTCGTTTTGGTCATAATCGACTTGAATGATATGTTATGTTAGCCAAGCCTCGCTAAAGCTTGACATCAAAATGATGCTTGAGAAGCATCCAAGACTTACTGCATATATTTCCACCTCGTATTCCTCGATTTTTGTCTTTGTTTTGCTAGTGCAATGCGTTGCTCTCTTGTATAACCTTTGATACACTTGCGATACCTGGTAATTAGATTTATCGATGAAATATTTCATCAGTTCATGTTGAAACTTTATTCAGCATGATTGGACTACAATATCTGTGTGCTTTCATAATCAGATAGGTTAAATCCGTACCAATCACATTGTCCAAATCATGCTTGTAAATATTTAAATTCAAATTTCTTTCACTAATTTCAAACGCTTCATGCTGTTGCGACTTGATACAATTTTACTGCAGGTTGCCTATCCCTTTGATTCAAAACAAATGACAAATTTTTTCTCAAAAGCAATAACTTTCTGTAAAATGGTTAAAGCTTTCGTCCAGAAATCATTCGCACCTTTTCATCATAATTCAATTATAAAAGAATCATTGTCTTTGCAGTAATTTCACTTGCAAAATGTTAGTTAAGCGACTGTTCCGCCTCTCTTCATTGATTAGCATTTTAATTAACATGAATTTGCGAAAGAAATTTTCAAATAAATTTATTTCGTTAATTAGCAGAATTAGCGGAAGCGGGAAAATGAAAAGTATTGCATTTCAATGCGGAGTTTTTTATTCCCAAGTGTCTTGTTAAATTTCGTATTCCTTAACCTTTATATGAAAACTGCCTATCATCAAAACTGAATACTCATAGTTTAATAAATTTATGGGTGGAATGAAACCTTACAAAAAGATTTGCAATCAGTCTACAAAATAATTAGCTTCATTGACTTACTTCAACCAGATTTTGCTTACGGAAGTGGTAAGCGTTTTACCGAAGTGACTTAATATGGCCAGCACAAGAGGTATACCGAAAATTGCATATACAATACTCAATGCTTTACCACCTGCTGTTCGTGGTGCTATGTTACCGTAGCCTGTAATTGGAAAGGTAATGAAACGGTGTAGAGCCAGTTAGTGATTAGTGATACGGTACTGCTGGACTAACCGATTGTGGTAAAAATAGTGCCAACATAGAAGAGAGCTCCCCACATATCCCATTCTAAGCCTTCCGGCATTTTTAATTTTGCAATTTGATTTTCATACCATAGCAATATTTTTCTGAAATGAAAACTGCTCATTACAGATTTGCATTGCAGTAATCCTGAAATGATCTATGATCTTATGACAGAATGATCACTTAGATCAGTTTATTTTAATCGTTTATTTATAGTTCCAAACAACAAATAACGCTTTCACAGCGCTTGATTTCACAACAATCTTGGATATGGTCAAGTAAAGCGTAGGAAGTTAGATGAACGGATTGAAAGCTAGTTACTTCGAATTAACCAAATTTGTGAACGTGTCCGAGTTTCCGTCACGGAACACTCGCTTCAGCTGTTCAAATGTATCATTCCTCAAATCATCCAGAATAATTTTTTCTTTCCTGAAGTCAAGCTTCTGAGTGCTGCTCGATTTTCCAAGGCTAACACTTGCTGTTACAAAACTACTAACTCCTAATTGACATTTCTTCCTTCCTTTTAAATTTTCATTAAAATAAATAAATAAATTGGATTATTCGTACAGATTTCTTCACTTGTTTAATGAATGCTTAATTCAATTAATCGTCAAAGTGATCCTACGACAGGATCAACGTTGGAGAGTAAGTGTGCGATTGTTTGAAAAGTTTTGAGTTGCGTCATCCGGAAAGACGAACCGGATAAGTTCCTGCTCATGAGCTCGTTCCACCCAGCAGAATAATGTCGCTCCAACTAATGAGTAGATTGTTAGCAATACAAATGGTGCTAAGTGTTGCAATTTGTATTTGTCATAATAAAATTTTGCCTGGAAATGACAGATTTAGAGAAGTCTACAAAGGTCTCTCCATCTCTCTCCCTTTTCCTTTCTCTCTCTCTCTCTCTTTGTCTACAGAGCTGGATAATGCAGAGATTTAGAAGTAAATGTGAATTTTATTTATGAGAAACGAAAAAAAAACACTAAAATCACTTTTTAAAATTTCTTCAATTTCAGTTACGAAAAAATTTAATTTTTCAAGTCAATAAATCACGTTTCGATTTTCTTGAGACTTTGAAGCTATCAAATTTGAACTTTCTTCTATTTTCAAATGCCAAGATTTGACTTATCGTATATCCTAGCATCAACTATTACCGAACCTCAAAATACCGACCTGTCCAAGAAAATCTTTCGGCTTCTGCTTTTGCAAATATTTCCTTTCCTCATAGGCCTGATTGAAAATCTGAAAGCTCAATCTTTTTCATCGCACTCTATCATTAAACCAATTTATGAAGTAATATATTCATGAAAGTAAGCTGCTAAATACGATTCTATGGATTCGTCATCATGTATCATGCGCAAGTTTAGCAGATAAACTAGTAGAGTAGAATAGCTTGTCAAAGAGGTGCATGATCACCCGGATAGACTCGAGAGTTAATATTGAACTACTTTTGGAAATGGAAACAATCAACCAGCGCATTAAAGTTGTTGTAAATTATTTCCTTACGATCTTCCATCTCTCGACGATCAAATAAAAGGGATCTTTCTCTAAATCTTTGAATTGATCAATCAAAAAATGTTGAATTGAAGAAAGGCAGTGGCACAACAGTTTCTAAACAAGCAGAATTTAAGTTAATCCGCACAAAATTAAGAAACTACAATAATTAACTTTGTGTCCAAGCTGCAGTCTTCTTATGCTCATTCCAAGTTGTGTCAAAGGTCATTTGCGAAATTGAATGAAGGAAAAGAAGTGGGAACAACTTGATAGATGGAAGATTTTATATCCATCAATAGAGACAGCAGGTTTTATCATTAATAACTATTTCTGAACTTTCAAATTGAAACGAAAACTTCCAAAACAAAAATTGGAATTTCAAAATTGAAGAAAATTTAATGAAAAGTAGGTAAACAAAAGTATCACATTTAACCTCTGATGTTACTTTATGCCGATCGTCTTGCTTCCGTTGCATTTTTAGTCCTGTGGAATATTTCTCAGTTAGGTTTAGCAACTAGAGACTTCCAGTGGTTTGCAAGGACTGCATTTTATTAAATAAATAGTTCAGTCAATATCAGCTGCAGAGACAGCAGAATTCCAATGAATTTTTCTGAATTTTAACTACTGTTCGTTTCACATTTCCAACTAACTAAATCCACCACTTCAAATGCAATTTTCTATGGACGCTGCGGCATTTTTCCCAATCTGGTAGCTCTGTCTCAGAAGAAATCAATATTAGTTCTTTGAAAAAGTTCAGCATTTTTAAAATTTCTCCATCTGTTATCTTTTACAGTGCGGAAAAAACCCTTGCGAGGAACGAAGTTCACAGCAGGACAGGTGAAAAATCTGAACTTTCAAAAAAGGCAAAAAGCAACCTCATCCTGAATAATTGCACTGAACTTATGTTTCAAAGTTGGACAGATGGACAGATGCTTGCAGAATTTATTCAACCTAACGATGTTGAAAAACAGGCGGAAGTGTGAGGTGATCAATCAGTGATATCCTTATCGCTTCAATTAGATAGAAATTCAAAAACTTCACTTCCAATGTACATATTTTCTCCGAATATTGCTAATGATATACCAAAATAGGAATAAGATTTTCCTGTTCAATCAACATTTTAATTTCATTTTCGAATCCTTCCAACAACAAACCTGATCATCAGTTTCGGCAAAATTACTGCCAGCATCTTCCAACGTACCCAGTTGAGACTGACGTGGCGTGTCTGCCGATGAATGCGAAATTTTCGATTGACGCCTGAAACATCAGTTCTACTGAGGAACATTATTCTACGCAACTAATTTTCGTCTCACAAAATTGTTCGGTGGAACTGACCCAATGTGGAATAGATGGGTCATTCCCTGAAATTACATGGATCATCTCCACCTCTGACAACTGAATGAATTGTGAAAGTTAAAAGAACTAAATTAGGAAACAATTCAAGTCACTGATTTTCAAAATCCAGAAATTTAAGAAATAGACATTTTGCAATGTTCAAAAAGGATAAAATTTTTCAAATTTGGAAATAAAAGTTGAAGAATTTAGAAAATTATTAAACATAGAATGCAAATCATTGATTCAAAATCACAAAAAAAGCTTAATGAATCCTGATAACAATGATAATTTAGCTGAGTGTCAAATACGGAACAGGCCCTGCTGAGAGATGATGAGAATAAAACACGAATAGCTCCAAACAGTGCGGAAAAAAATTAATTGAACTGTGACCTTTCTCATATTGACAAACGAAGATTAGGATGAATTTAATATTGCTTCTCGCTGAGTGTCAATTAATGAAGTTTTTTTGTTCCATCCAGATAGAGTGTCAACCAATGGTAAAGCAGGGGCAGAGGAAATTTTTGTTGGTATTGGAAAAACATATTTCCTTTTTGTGATTCAGAAATGAACTAAAAGATGAAAGAATTCCCGGTGGGAAGCGATGATAAATGTACAAGCAACTGTGCAAATAATTTGTACGTTAGTGTTGGAAAGAAATTAATTGGAACATTAATTATGTTTCCGCTGTTGAACACAAACGGTTATTTTCCTTGCTTCTGTTCTGTCCAGAAGGAACCTTTGAGGAAGAGGAAGTAGCGGAAGTTCTGGACATTTTGGCAGTCAGGTTTAGACTTCAGATGATAACTGACAAAGTTCAGTCAAAATTTTTCTCTTAGAAACGAAGTAACTTCTTTTTGTCAGATCAGAAAAGAAATGATTCATCGAAGAATGCGCTTTGCACAGAAATGTTAGAATTCAGTTTAGGATAAAAAGTACGGTAAAGAATCAGTCATTTGACAGAAATCAGAAGGGAATCATTTCACTGAGAATCAATGCAAAGAATTCCACTATTTCTGCTAACAAATCAAACTTTTCAAGGTTCGACAGAAATGATGCACGATGGACTGATTAGATGCTATCAGATGATTTCACTGATCATCGATGACTTAGCTGCATGTCCAGCCAACACCATTCTTGTGATATTGTGAAATTTTCAGATGTGAATTACAAAGATTTGACTGGAATAATCTTCTCAGAAGCTGACCATGCATTATCATATCGGCTAATTAACGTTTCATCACTGATATCCATCAGAAATGACGAAGGACGACATGCCTGATGCCGAGATTCGGCTCTAACGAACACCGCCATTGTGGATCAGTTAAGCCTGGAAAACAATCACACCGGTTTTTTGTAATAATATGGTACTGTTCCACTGTTTTGAATTCTTTCAAAAATTTCGAAAGACAACCATTCTACATATTGTGACTTTGATGCCACAAGCCCTTGCAAAATTTGAAAATTATTGAAAGGATTTCTTCATTAAAAATACATTAAAAAAACGGAAGCTAAAAAGCTAAAAAAATGAATAATCTCATTTGCAAATGTTGAAAATCGATCAACAAAAAATTTCTACAACAGCAACAGGCTGAATAAACAATATTTTATAATTTTTCCCTCATGAAATAGAAACTTTTTGCTAAAATCCTTTCAGTATGCTTGCATTTATTTACTGTTTACATCAGGTAAAACGAAAAACGCTTATTGCTTAGACGTAATGATGATCTTTACTTAAACGTCGTGCAGTATTCGTGCTTGCGCAGCTTTTCAATTTTTTGGAAACACACTGTCCAAAGCGTTTAGTGGAACCAATTCATCCATTTCGTCACTCCTGAAAATAATACTTTAAAATGTGAAATTAAGAAACAAAAGCAGAAAAGATAGAACTTGGAAGGGGTGAAATGAGAAAAAAAATTCAACGAAATATGAAGCAGCCTCGAGGTGTTGAAGTAAGTTGAAAGAGAGGCTGTCTGTATTTCGAAGATTTGAAACAATTCGTTTAGAAATGATTGATTCATCCTGAAATAGAAGTGTGCTCAGCTGATCAATTTGAAAAATATTTCAAGACTTTTCGTTTGGCTGTTTAACAATCGGAAAAAATGCAGAAAAAGAAACAATTTCAAATAAAAATATGTTCAAGTAGTGAGAATTTAGTTTTCGAGTCGATAATTAGCCAAGTACTATCGATCACTTTTCCTTGTTCCCTCATTAATTAAATTGGCAAATAAATTTTCATAGTTAATCACTGATATAACCCTGCTGAATTGAATAAATGAAAGAAAATGAGTGGAGCAATTTTTGGAAACTCTGACTTTAGCTGCAATGTGACAAACTAACAAAAATGGTTTGGGTGACATAAACAATTTTTTCTTTCCAGCATCAACGATTTGATGAAATGGAAATTTTTCTCGAGATTGACAATACATACTTGGTCATTTTGATTACTGTGTAACTTTTCCGTCAAACTTTCTCATGGTCATTCTATCATCTCTACCTAATTAATTACTTGTCCTGTTTCAGACCGAAGCAGAGCAGGTGTTTTATTGGAAATTTTAAATTGAAAGTCTGTTAAGCGAGGAATAATTTAATATATCGATGAAGTTTGAGCAACTTTTCCGCAGACTGGTGCTGAACAGGTGATAGAGGTGTAGTCAAATCCACTACACTGAATATCTGGGAGGCAGCCCATATAATTTTAATCAAGGACATGACAAAATTCTGTTCGTCAAGTATAATGACATGAGACAAAGAGGAATTAATTGCGGTGTTAGCTAGTACAGAATATCAGTAAGAAATTGTTCACGTTCTAATATTATAAATTTCACAAACGTCTTAAGACAATTGAAATATACTTTTTCAATTCCAAACAGCAGCCTCTTCAATGCTGAGAAGGATCAAAGTTTACTGGAAGAAAATGAAATGCTTTCCAAACAAACAATTGAATTTGTAGTAAAACTAATGGTTAGATTAAATCGACCACAGAAGTAAGATATTGCAACAAAAACAAAAAATAGCAACTATGTAATAAATGAGATTCAGTGTATTGAGTAGAAATTAGAATTCTAATTCGAAAACATCGTTAGTAAAGCAAACCAAGTGTTAACCATCCATCCAGCTCGATGGCGCTTTTGCAGTGTTGAAGTACTAGAAAAGTCAACTGACAGCTGACCAACCATTAATCACAGGCAAGTTTATTGGTACTAGAAGGCTGATTTGAAGTTAAACATTGCTTCTTTACACAAAATCTCAAACCGCCCATTGCTCTCTTACTGACCTCGACATCTAGTCTCAACTGATATAAGACCTGAAATAAATCCACGTGAGCGAAATTGATATTACAATTGTTCCGTAACTTCGATATACGTTCATATGCGGTGAACCCGACGGCACATGTTTTTGCACAGTAAATATGTTTTAGGGATGCTGCTGAGATTTGATGTTTTCTTACTCCTACAAAACATCAATAGCTCTGTCTTTTTTGTTTCAATCCACCAAGATTGGCCAACAATCAGATTTACACAATCTTATAACGCCAGTTTAATGTCTATTTATTTCAACAATACCACTGCGTTCATAACATCAACACCCGAGAAGTGACTTTTACAAATTGTCAGTTTTCCAAACCAATCATTTGGCAAATTCATTCATAAATACAATCATTTTTCGCACGTCCTTTAATTAGGCACAGTAAAGCTCCGTTATGTGTTTTTAAAACTAATCATTTTCTCTGCGGAAATCATATCAAAAATTAGGCGATAGCAATTTTGCAATATGGAGAGCTAAGAAAAGCCAAAACACTCCAGAAGTACAAAGGATTTTTTCCAATTTAAAAACTGTTCATGATGTATTTCTGGACTAATCATATATATTTGATAACTTGTGCTCAAAAAATCACAAGGAACTAACTTTTATATATGTTTTAATAACAATTACTGAGAATGAGATAACAAAAAACAGAAAGCAATCGGGATTGCAACATCGTATTAAAAAATGTCCCACCAAATCTAATTTTCTTAAGAATTTGCTACGAGACACTTCTTTATGAAGTGCTCAATAGATTTCTTGTCCTTGAAATGATGCGAGATGAGATAAAACCTGTGAGTATTAAGACAAAACCGCTTGTAAAAATTAAAACATAAAAAAGGGAGTACCAAATCATCCTTTTATGCACGCTCCTTTCAATGTTATTAATAGATTTCTAAAATAGACGTTCAACAAGAACCTGACAAAATGGAAAGAAAACAAGGGTTTCAAAAAATAGAAAAACTTGCTGTTGCTAACCCATGCACAAACTTGCTGCTTCTAACCAAATTTTCGATAAACTAAGTTACATTAATTACATAAATTCACATTAATTAATAAACTAAATTGAAAACTGAGCTGCTTTCCAAAATTCAAGACATGTCTTAAAGCATTATTTCCATCTTTCTGTACTTATCGAAACTGAAATCAAAGCGCACTTTACACTTCTCCGCATCAGCATGAGAGCATTGCCACTCAACTGAAGCTTCCGTTACCGTTGCTACCGAATGATGTGTTCATACTGTAGTAACGACTATTATTGAATGGCGTCAAAGCTTCTTTGCTTAATCCAAGCTTTGAATTAGATGTTCGAATGCGGGCAATGTGCTTTGCAATGGCACTTTGTTCACGCCTCATCGTCTCATCATTGATAGAAGTACTCATTGATTCATTGCTGTCTTCAGACAAATTTAGATGGTCTCGTTGTTTCAGCTCATGTACTTTTCTTCTTATATTACCATCCGCCATGGTGAGCTGGTGAAGACCTTCTATAAAAGTAACATTCAAGCTTTTTCAGTTGACTATTACTCATTAAAAACCACTTCATAACCTCCAAAATCCAAAACATCGATTACAATTAAAGCGGCCCTCTACTCATAAAAAATTAAAGTCTCTCGTCGGTGAAAGTGGAACTAGGAGCTTAAATTCTTCCAGCTGCTTGAGTAACTGATGACTACAAGCTAATTTAAATGAAACATGAATATCAAAAATCATAAATTAAGATGAAAAACAACGCACCACTCTGAGGTATTGTAGACAATGGAGTACTAGCTACGAATGGTTTACTGCAGAATCGTTCAACAGGACTACTTTCATTAAAGGGATTACTAGTCATTCGCCGTTTCCTTCCTTTGACATTTGAATTTTTGTTGTTGTTAATACCGGAATTTTTAAAGTCATTTCGTGGACTGAAATTTCTTTCTCCAGAAAAAGTGTTGGGTTTGAAGCTCGCCGGAAACGCAATCGACACCGATGCTGCGCCGTTAACATGCCGTTCCTTCACGGAAGAAGTTAACCCAGTGGAACTACCATCATCCGTAAAATTCTGACCAATTTTAAGTGTTGGAGTATATTGAAAATGATTCTGAAGAGTTCCTTCAAAATCAGAATCAGACGAAATACTCATTTCATCCACTTCATACTGTTCGCTTATTTTATCCCGCTCATTCGTCTTTTGATAATGAAAACAATGCAGTGGTATTTCGCTAACCTCATTTGATTCCCTTTTGCTTACATTATTGTTAGCACCCTTAGCGTGTCCTAGCAGTTTATGGGGATCAACTAGATAAACGCAAGCGTTGCATTTCAACTTTGCATTGGAAAAGTCAAGTTGTAACACTTCCAACTGGCGACAAATATCTGAAAGAAAAGAAACTCGCGTTGATTCATTGATGGAAGAGAAAATTTTTTTCTGATTCCACCACTTTAAAATTCAATTCAAGTGTTTTGTCCTGCAAAAGCTGCAAATGAATAGAATTTTAAATAAGTCATAATATAAAGCGATTATGGTGCTAAGTTTGATACATAAAATAGTAAACTGAGTAAATACAAAACGGAAAAATAGTCGCTTCAAACAACCCAAAATGCTCGTTGATATTCGGAGAAATGCCCATTCTTCAGGTAATACTAGTTATTTTATTTTGAGAGTAAATGGCAAACGGTTTTTCAGATCATTACGGTCCAACAAACAAAAGCATACCATCAACGTTTCTTGTCTCTTTTGATGGCGCGCCGAAATTAATGACGAGACGAATCAGTTCAAAGAAGCCGTATAACAAATCTGAGACCATTTCTGCAGCAATTTCTGTAATTTCACAATGTCTACCGTAAGAGATACCGCCTGGAAAACCACCACACGTTGCGTTCAACTGATATTTAGTTTCTAACTGATTCCTACCAGTACTCAATAAAATGAAAGTAACAATTTATTCTAGCCCTCTGTCCATGAGTAAAGCGTGCAGAAATAAATGCAAATGCACGAATAATAGAAAACAAATTAAAGGACCGGAAACTAACAGAGGTCCGAAAACTTTATACGATCTTGAAACGATTTTTTCAATAAAAAAAAACCTTCGCGCGCTATTGCCTTTAAACTTCAAGCACTCAGGCTTCAAAGGGCGTAGGAAAATTTTCGAGAAGAGTGAGACATTAGGCTACTTATCTGCTTTTTCTTGATGGCGAACAGGTAGCAAGAAGATGAACAGAACTGGACTGCAAATTTTTGCCCCTACACTTTTTTTACGACGAAGAGAGTGCCAGAACACCACATCCCGAACCTAACACCGAGCATTTTATATTCGACCACTTTCCGCACTCTGTCACCAACGTTTTCCTTTCAGTTTTGAAAACCAACCATAGCCCATTTTACAGTGAAAGCGCAAGTGGTAGAAGAAAAAATCTCGAATGAGCGGAAATGTAAGAGATCGCGGGCATTATACAAGAGGTGCAACACAACCTTCATTCAGTTTTACACTCTGAATGAATCGAGACGCCAGCACTACTGAACAATTTAACGTCACATATTTGCTTATTTTGAAATTAATGCTAGGAAGCCTGGTTTGCGTATTTCCATGAATGATCGTTCATTTCTTTCCGAAATGCTGGTGTTTACTAACATGAACCATAAAACAAGTATGAGGGAAAATTTTCGGAAACTTTATTAATAGAACATAAGTTTTCTTTCACGCAAGGACAAATTGTTTCTACCAGTTCACATCTTTTCGACAGTTTTCAATCCAAGTATCTTGAAGCAGTCGGCCATTACGGTAGCTGTCACCTTGCACAGTACAAGCCGATGATAATGAATCGTTGTTTTTCCTCAAAGGAAAATAATTAAATGAACACCTCTACAATAAACTGGTTATAAATCATTTACGCCTTAAACACAGCTATAAATTATCTGCACTCCAACATTTGTCTTCTGATCTTCACCTTTATCCGTTATCTCCTGTTCTATTTAATTGTATTTCTTTTAAACGCTATTTCATAGCTGCGGTAATTAATACAATGAAATGTAGGTAAAAAATGATGTGATAGACTAGGTCCTCAACTCTACACTATTATAGGCTTTTTTTCTTACTATTTGACAAATCAAAAATAGTAAATATCATGTGATTTGAAGCTTTATAAGTTCGAATCACATACTGTAGACGATATTTAATGAATTTAAATGAAAGATCAAATAGTAGCTAAAGGAAGCAAAAAAATGAAATACCATCAATGTCTTTTTGAATTACGTAACATTCGTTGTAAAATTCGTGAAATGCTGTAGACAGGCAATAAGCATAATCGCAGAGCTGAAAAATTCAAGTAACAATTAAATCATGACGAAAACACATAAAAAATGCAAAAAGAATCCCATCCATCCCCTAAATGTTTGATTAACATTAAATGAATGCAAAATCAAAAATATGGCGTTTGCTGTGGTAGCAAAAAGACCTACTTGATGTAAAAAGAAATTATCCAGTGTGTTTAAAATGCAGTCGGTAAATTTCAGGATTGTTTTTGCTAACAGAACTTCGGATTTATGTTCTAACGGAAGAACTCCATTCGATAAATTGCGTACATAGTTTTGAATATCCTCTTCAGAAGCTCCACTATTGCGACATATGGATCTAGAAAATCAGACAAGAGAAAAAGGAAGAAAAGTCAAGTTTCAATAATTTTAATTGGCCTTAAATCATTTTAAGGAGAAAATTCTACCCAGAAACTATGCTACATATCGATCAAAATTAAAAAAAAGGAGTATGGCTTTTGCAAAAAATTAAGTGGCAATAAAACAGAAAAATTTTACTTCATTCTAGCAAAAGCGTAAAGAAGATAAACAGCGGTATTGCCTCGGTCATCCAGCATCTAAAATTAGATTTTTTTTTTACTAATCTTAAAGCATTTTGAAAGTATTTCAACCCCAGTTTTTTTTTTTGGCCAAGTGTGACACCTTTATAATATAAATGAGTGACTTAATCGAAAGATTGAAAAACTTCAAGAATTAGTAGTACCCGATCAAATGAGAAGACATAATCTTGCGTACGGGTCTGCGACAAATCAGCATATTTCACGCAACCATATGCAACAGCATCATAGGTTAACGCCAACTCTTCAGAACTCATAACCTTCAAGGAACATGACCAACAGTTTTTAAAAAGTGCTTTTGATTTGCAAAATGAAAATTTAGATCCGGGAAATAAAATCAATCAAACATTCAAAAAAGGAAAAATTTTAGAACTGACGAACTTTATCTCGTTCCTTTTCCAGTAATTTTGTTTTTGCTCGTTTTACACCCTCATCAAGTAGATCTGTCAAACGAACTGTATCACCTGATCGCGTTTTAAATTTTTTCCTGTAATAACAAGACATATCGAGAAAGAGACAGAAGTTCTTTAACCGAGTGATTTTAGTCTATCATTTCGACATTTGTCACATGATCTGAAATAAGAGATCTAAGTTGTTTTGGCAAAGGAATTATGGCATTTCCGGAAGAACAACGTTTGTTGAAAATAATCAGGTCGTGGATGATTTGAAAAAGAAATTTTGTGACTCAAAATCTTCAAACTTACTTGTCTTCCCCAAGAACTAGACCAAAACTGACAAGCTCTACTCGTTTCTCCGTCGGTGAGTACCAACCAAGTTTCTGACCAGCAGCATATAAGAGCTAAAATAATTCATAATTGATAGAATACTTGGAAGCAGTTCAAACGCATTAAATGAGCTAAAACAACTACGAAAATCCAAAAAATTCATAATAAAAACTGAAACAGTCATGAATACTGACTTCAAAATGTAGACTTTGCCCAGCATCGACAACGTAAATAATCCAATCCGCTTTATCGACAAACAAGCGGTATTTCAAAGCTGCTAGATCAGATGTATCATAAGTGAAGCCACCATCTGACTTGACAACAGTAAGTGGAATTTTATTATCGATTCTCAAAATCTTCCTTCCTTCATCAAGCTCCAAAACACCTGAAATTGTTTAACGATTAAATTCGACTTTGAACCCATGATATAATGGTACTAAATCATGAAATAATTTGGTTTAATTGATATTTGATTTTCTTTACAGATCTTCCAACTACGGAATTACCTAGCTTGTCCAGTTCCTCGACGAGCTCGATCATATGCTTTTGATAGAACGATTCGCCCCGTTCAATGAGAGTTATATCCAATCGATCATAAATTTGATTGAAATCTTTCCGAGAAACATCGCAAATCATTTGCCATGCTTTCAAAAAATCTGGATCGAAACTTTGTAGCCTAGTAACGCATTCGTAAGCGCGCGCTTTAAATGCTTCATCATCATCAAAGCGTTTCTTTGCTTCCTGAAATACACTCTCACGAAATGAAATAACTCCAAGCCCCAAAAATATCCTAATAATAAGGACAGCCTAATACTTTAAGACTTAATATTCATGAATTTTCAAAATTTCAACCTTGTAGAAGGCCTGTAGATCCGAAATTGCTGGTACCTGATCGATGAAATTCGGAAAGCTATCGTGCAAATGAGCAATAAGCATACCGAATTGTGTACCCCAATCACCAATGTGATTCAAACGTAGGACCTGAAGTTTTAATATGAAAGAACTGCACTAAAATCAAAATTTGGATTATTTACAGCAGGGCTCCTGATCCACCTACGAAATTTATGATACTGATTTCAAGCAGCAGCTCATTAGGATTGTGATGGTTGGGTCATTATATCGATTAAAAGAATAAGCAAGCTATTTATTAACATTCAAAATGAAGAGCAGAAATGATAACTAACATCAAACCCAACAAAAGTGAGCAGACGAGAAATACTTTCGCCTATGATTGTAGATCTCAAATGACCCACATGCATCTGTTTGGCGATATTCGGAGAGGAAAAGTCAACCACAACACGACGTTTCTCAATTACTGGGATTTCAATACCCTGAAAACTGCTGAATGAAACTAATTTCAATTTCAGACCTATCAAATTCCTCAATCATAGTAACAAAACTAGATACCTTTAAGGCAATATTTGCAATATTTGTAGCAATCCAATTTCTGTTCAAAAATATATTGATGTAACCAGGTCCAGCAACTTCCATCTAAAAAAAGATAAGCCGTAATTAATCAATTTCAAATGAACTGGTAATTATCATCTTATATACCTTTTCAATCCGGTCACATTTCGGCAAGTTGTCCAAGATTCTTCTCGCAACTTCCTGAGGAGAAATCTTCTGATCATTTCGAGCCAACTTCTAAAACAAATCGCTGAAAATAGTGTTGGGAAAAAATAGACTTCCTGGAAAAGTTACATGATTGCAAAGAGGAACTTCAAACCTGAGCAATGGCCATCGACGAATTGAATTGATAGTCACCAAATTTAACTTGCTGAGTTTCAGTTATTAAAACGGGAATAGAAGACATTTCCGGATATAACTGAAATTTTACTTTTTATATTATTAACAAAAAAATAAAACCGGAGAAATCCCTCTTGATCCAGTGGAAATAATCAAAGTTTGTCTGTCTACTGCTACTCTCAAGTCTCAAAGGAGCAAAAATTAGTTTATCAGTAAAGTTTACCTTAGAGACGCTTTCTGAAAATAATGTACGCAGAAAGTACAACAATGAACTTCCAAAATCCTTCACAGTGACATAATTGCATTTCTTCGTTTCCTTTAACGGCCTTCTACAAGAATGCTATGTAGACTAATATAACCCGCAACATGTTGATAAATGTTGAGAAGTATATATGAGTATGTAAGCAAAGACATAAACATCGAATTAAAACAGCTGCTTATCAAATATTTAGAAAAAACAACTCAAAAATTACTTGTTTCCAGTATTTTTCTGACAACCGTCTACTCCGGCCTTCATTTTTGACTTCTCAACAGCTGCTTCAGAGCTGCTACTTGTAAAACCCCTTTCTGCATTCAATTGTTCCTGTTTATGTATACTCTAAAATTCATTAACATCGTCAAAAATCACCAGAACGATAAAAACCTCTAATCTGGTTCACTTTATCCAGAGATATTGTGAAATTTTAAAGCATGATTTCCAAAGTATTACTCGAACTTCAGTCCAGTTAAACCGAATCACGTTAGCAAAAACACTTTTTTTCACTAAAAAGCTCAGCATGTCATGAAACAAAAAATTACGGATTACTCGAAAAAACTTTTCTTCTCGAGAACATATGCACAACGCTTTTTTTATTAAGGAACTTATAAGAAAGCACAGCCTAAATGTGTAGTGTTAGTTACCGCTTGAAGGATCTGCACCCGGTATTTGAGTTTTGTGTTTTCTATCATAGCTTTTGACAGCGTAGGACAGTGCTCAAGCATAGAATCATTCACATCTCCTTTTTCCATGGTTTGCAACAGATTTTGATATGTCACAAGCTTTTTTTCCTGAAGTAAACATATAATGACTACTTTGAATAAACACCACCACGAAAGGCAAGTTTTAATGAAAATCGTTTCTTTTTCATCACTCCCGTGGTATAGAACCATGAAATGAGTGTCGAAATGTAAATAAGATCCGTCTTTTCATTAACAATACTTTGATTTGTTAGATAAATTGCTGCTAATTTTTAGTCTTGCTCATCACTTGAAAATGAAAATATCATCTGGAATGGATAATTACTTTCCCAACAAAATCCTCCAACCTTTCAAACCTAACTCAATAATACTGACCTTCATAAATCATAACAACAGACTTAAAAAACTTCACCACTAATGATGTTATCGACTAAACCAAGAAACCAGTAAACAACTAAACCCAGATTACTTGCTCCACCCACCCATACCACGATCACCGATGGAAATAAAATGAGAAAAATGAGGTTTACTGATTCTTCAAGATGCCGTTTGAGCTGTCGCAATTCCCTATCCGATGATGTACAGCTCAGCGATTCTGGTTTCATCATAGGACTTTATAATTTCTGCAAAAACATTTACAACCCCTCAGTGGTACTACAAAATTGACGAGCCCTTAAAAAAACACTCTCCACGAAAAAATTTGATATTTTTGCACGCTGATCTGCTTCCACCTTGTTTTCACCATTTGTGCAAATGCTGCTGAGTTCTTTCATGAGCAACAGAAATTCTACACACAGAGGAAAAAGTACAAGTAATAGAATCTTGATTATGGGCAGTAAGAATATCTACACCAAATACTGGTTTGCCAAAAGATAAGAAGTTTTAAGAATAACATATTTCTTGTCAAAAAGAAACTCGTTTTTCAGCATTGTCAAACAACAAAAATATACAAATAACAATACCGATTTAATAGTAGCTAAAAAATGACATATACAAGACAAATACAGCAAATATATTTTAAAAATAACCAAAAAACTCTAAAGTGTAAACCTAACAAAGTTCACTACACACCACAATGGCCTCTTTTAGTAGAGCAACTTTATAGTCTAACTTCAGCAGTTCGTACCAGAAGTCTTTTCACAAAAAAAAAAAGAAAAACTAGCACAAATTAGAACACAACTTTCTTCATCAATAAATAAATGCTAGAGTCAAGTTCAAAACCATGCAAATTATTGGCATCACCCTTCAATCGCATGAGAAGACCACCAAATGACGCATAAGCCGCTAAGGTATTTGTTTCAGAACTTGATTCCTCACCTTCTATACGATATACTTTCCCGAACATTACATATTCGAATGGATCTAGTCGTGGATAATGTGTCTGAAATTTGAATAATAAACAAAATAATAAGCACAATATCAATGTAGAAGACATGGTGCAGAACATTTCGAAGCTGAACTAGTGGTAGTAGAAGCACGGTGAGAGTAAGGAAAGGATTGTAATTTTGCCACTCAACTACTTTTAACATTGGCTAGTTTAATAAGAAATTAACAACGTTAAGAAGAAAAACAAAGCTGGGTCTCCAGCTTTTAAAATAATTGCAATCTCTTACTTGACTATCAAACTCACGCTCGTCGGGTAAACCATCGTCACGTAGCGTTGTTGCAAGTAGTAACCGAAATTTATCGTTCAGATTCATGGGGTATCTGCAAGAATTTCTCAGTTCATCCCAAACTCCTTCAACTTAATTTTCTCTACTTCTTAACTTATTCCATTTTACGTACTGTAACTGTTACAGCTACAAGCGAGGAAAATAACCTTACAGTTGAGTGTTTACATCAAGGATGAGCTCCATCTTGAAAGATTCACTGTCGCAGAACAGACGAGAAACACGGTCAAACTTCTTTCCTTCCGGGTCAACATCCTTCACAAGGAACATATCATCAAACAGTATACCTGTCGCCATCTGTAATGATCAGCTGACAACAAGGACACCCATCAACTGGATAAGACAAGCACACTATTAACCTCCAGATGTGGTGAATCGCAAAACGTTTTTTACCGGTTGGCACTAAGTCGCTATGCAAAAAAATGGTCTAGTATGCATCACATTTAAAAAAGAGTATGTGAAAGATTATCGAAGAATGAAACAGTTCGGCAAATAGTTTGCAGAGTAGAAAACAGTAGGCTAAGTTAAGTTGGAGGCGCGGGTGGAAAGGTGGGAAGTTTGAAATTTTGCGTGGAAAATAGTATTTGAGACGTTCATTTCTCACTTGGTCAGTTGTTTGACGCTGGACTGAAAGTTGCTAATTCGCACAGTGCGAAGACCAGTCATAGTCAAACTTTTCATGTCAATCTGTGGTCATTTCCCTTCAAGGAGAGATGACCACACGTACGTTTCATGTTTTTTTCTTTCCACTGACTATTAAACTACTGTTTGTGATATAATCATCTACTCTACTTTTGATTATTTATCTAAAAAAATTTAGCATTTAGCATGACTTTGTAACATACCCATCTGCACGATTGACCCATACTGCAGTGTGATTGCAATAGAACTTAATCTTGTCGTGCACTGACCTTTATCGGTCCGTCATTTAACCGTTTCTTTTTGATGTTTCGTTGCATTTTCACTGATTTTTCAATCATTGCTGAAGTGAATATTATTTTTTTCTTCAGCTTATGATTAAGATTTACTGAGTTTACTGTTTTCAGGAATAATGGCACTATGGGTAGATAAGTATAGACCTCGCGAATTATCTGATTTAACGTACCACGTCAAACAAGCAAAGGATCTCATTGAAATCGTCAAGGTTAAAAGTTTTTCGTTTATTTTGCGCCAAAAAAATAGAAAACGAAAAGAACTAGAATTTCAGTAGTTGCACTGACGAAAAATTTTTAAAATTGTAGTGGTGATTGATGGTTTTGTTTCTTTCCTCTACAAAATCAGAAGTTTTATAGGTAGTTGTAAGAAAAGTTTATTTCAGTAATTTACTGCCAAAAGATTTTAGTTATTACAAGATATTTAAATGTGGGATTAGCTTAGAGTTACTTGACTTCCTCCAGGATCACTATATTCCGTATACGTTAGTTTTATCTATGCTTGCTGTAAGTAGTAATTCACAAATTCTACTGGCAACGGTTGTTGTTCATATTCTGTTTTCACGTTTTTTTGACAAGGTCATCGTTTTTTGCCCGGTGACATATTCTTTTGATGTAATTCATGACGCTTAAGGTCCATGAGTAAACGGAACGTCCAATTCGTAATCAAAAAAATTAGTCAGATAAAATGTTCTATATAGCTTTGGCTGTCAATTTGGTGATGTGGAATTTTAGTTGGTTGTATATTTTTCTTAGATAGGATTTTCAGCAGAGTGGTAAATAGGTCAGAAAATTAGTAACTGTGAGAAGGAGCAACAGAAGGGAAATATTTGGAGACTATTTTAAGAATTTCAAAGAAACATATTTTTCAGACCGGTGACTTTCCACATTTCCTTATATATGGCCCAAGCGGCGCAGGCAAAATGACAAGAATTTTTTGTGTTTTACGAGAGCTTTATGGCAGTGGCGTAGAGAAATTACGAATGGATGCACGAAGTTTTCAAGCTCCATCTGGCAAAAAATTAGAAATTCAAACCTTTAGCAGCAATTATCATGTTCAGCTTAGTCCTGGGTTAGTTAGATCCTTTTCCGAACCGGAAGCACATGAGATTAAGAAATTTTTGCTATAGATCAAGAGTAGAAAAAAAAAACCGTGAATGAGGATACTGTTAATTGCACACTGTTTTATCATTATTAATCTCAAATTTTTCTTCTTTCAGAGAAGTTGGTATCTACGACCGTGTTGTTGTTCAGGAAATTATCAAACAGATGGCGCAAATGCACCAAATTGATGCTGCAACGCAACGAAATTTCAAAGGTTCAGTAAAATATTGTAATGTGAGCAGCATTGCTTGCCAAGAACTGCAATAATGACATTCATTAGGAAATAATAGGCTTTAATTGCACTGAAAAAAGGGCATGTAAGTTCTACAAAATTAATGTCAGGAGATTGTGCTATTCGGTACATCAAATATTTTGGAGGTGAATTTGGTGTTTCTCTTATTTTCCACTTTTTTCAGTAGCTGTTTTAATGGAAGCAGATCAGCTAACTCGAGATGCACAAAATGCATTACGTCGTACGATGGAAAAATATGCGCAAACATGCCGACTTATACTGTGTTGTGATTCAATAAGTAAAATTATCGATCCTCTGAAAAGTCGATGTTTGGCGATCCGTGTAGCTGCTCCTTCAGATGATGATGTAAGTTTTATATAAGAGTAAATTTTACTGTTTCTTGAGATTATAAACTTGAGATTGAAATTTTCTTTTTGTTTGTTCTAGAGAAGGTGAACTTTTAAGATTCTGTTGACATGATTATATTTATATTCGAAAGAATTTTGATGTTTGGAAATTTTGGGTGAACGAAATCAGCATTGTCGGAAATCTCGTTACTTCAACCTAATATTTTAGGCTTTAGGTTTAGAATTCCAAAACAAACATCATTGTCTCTTCAGTAGTAGTATTAAAAGTCCCAAGAATACTGTGTGTGTCGAGTTTGAAATATTCGTATGGAGTTCAAAATTTTCTTTTTCGGGTGACCAAAGCTGTCAAATTTGTTTGTAAACAAGAAAATATCTCCGTTCCTGATAGCATTGTTGCTGCAGTTGTGCGAAAAGCTAATGGTAACATGCGGCGAGCTTTACTGATGATCGAAGTGGCAAAAGTACAGAAGTGATATTTTCTATATAATTATATTTATTTTTATCAACGTTTCAGGAAAGACATTTTTCAATGCTGCCAAGATATTTGGCGACCTTAACCATTTTAAATGTATCCCATCTTTTAATTCTGGGTGATTTGATTATTTCACTCAGTATTTACCAGTTTCTTGAAAAGTTTCTTGATGGGGAATCATTCAAGTTTTTCCATTTCAGTTATCCATTCAAAAAGGACCAAGAAATTCCGGATCCAGAATGGGAAATTTATCTGCGTGAAACGGCTAAAATGATGATACAGCAACAAAACTCTGAGAAGTTTTTTTTTGTTTAGTTTGAAAGTGTGCATATTTTCCTTATGTTGTAAAATCTATTGTTTACATTCTTACAGCCTTCTCAAAGTGCGTAATAGATTTTATGAATGTATTGGTCACTGCATACCTCCAAATATCATTTTTGCGGTATGTTTTTAATATCTATTTATTCAACTTTTTTGGTCATTTTTCTTGAAAATGGGTGGTTCTGTACATCAGAAGATTTTATGTCTCTTTAGACTTCAGTTTTTAAAACAGAATGTTTCCAGAAATTATTGCATGAGCTCTTGAAATCTTGTGACGATGAAATCAAGAGCGAAGTCATTGCTGCGGCAGCTGAATATGAGCATCGTCTTACGCGTGGTAGCAAAGTCATATTCCACTTGGAAGGTTTTGCTGTATCATTCATGGAAATTTATCACAAGCATCAAAATACAAGTGCCATGGAGTATTAGAGGGATATTTCAGAATCGAGTCTAGGTAATTTTTCTTTGACACACTCAACTTATTTTTTTTTGAGTGGAACAATATGATCTTGTAAATTCATGTATAATAATTACCATTCGATTTACTATGATTGTTTTTACTGTATATTATAGATCTGAAGAAGAAAAGAATTTTGAAATCATGATCTTAAATGTTATGCAATAATAAAAACTTCACGATGTGCACTGGGATAATTTTTGAGGAAAAATGTTTTTAGTAGTGTTGTTACATTATAAGTTCTCACAGATGCATAAAGTACATTAATATTGGCAAGGATTCCAACAGGTTGTTGAATCTTCCGCTAGTTTCTCATTGCCTCTCCAACTTTGATTTCGGTCCATGTATCTGCGTCATCCATTATTCTAAGATCTGCAGTGTTGTAAAATCACTTTACTAATGGACGTTGCAGTGTTGCAATTATTAAGTGACTCTGACATTCCGATCCCGAGAGTTGCCGAAAAAATTCACTAGCAGATAAAATTGCGGTAAATTTAATTATCCTAAAAAAAAGACCAAATACTTGGTTTTTTTTTCACTTTGCCTTATTAATATTTCAAAATCCTGTTGTTATGAATTCAAATCTTTCCTCTTCACGGGGAATCCTCTCTTCGTTTCTGTTTGAGGAGTGTTGGGTCCGTTCTCTAAGAATAGTTGAGTAGTCAGTTTTCCAATGTGTCCAGAGTTTTTAAAGTGCCAGCCCAATATTTGAGAAGTTTCTCCTCTTTATTTAAGTTGCAGAGAATGAATTCTTTCTGTCCCATGATCAATGAATTTCATGTTGAAGAGAGCATTAAGTAAAAGAAAGTCAGTAGGAGTATTATCATATGGTATTCCGGTGAAGTTTATATACTTGAGAGGCCATTAAGCATACCTTCGATCCCTATTATTGAGGTTGCTAATTCCTTTCTTCTAATAACTGCCTGCCAATAACTCTTCACCGAAACGTTTGTTAGTCCAACCTACCTTTCACAGACATATTTGCTGCACATTTAGTGCTGAAGGTGCCAATTCGTGAATCATTCAAATCATAAGACATTAGGAATAAAAGATCTATTTCTCTCGCCAAACAGTGAATGTCGTTGCACGCATCAGTAGTCAATTTCTACGCTGCTACAGAAGCGATTAGAAGTAATCGTTGTTTCCGATGTCCTAGCTTCATTTGGGAGTTCAGCTTGGTATAAAGCGAAACGAATTGGAACTTGGATAATCCTTCATAATGGAAAAATCGAACAACAAACGTGACAGTGTGATCACGAAGTAACACTAATGCCACTCTACGCGATCCCTAAAAAGTCTTAACCCAGCAATGCTCAACTTTAAAAATGAACTGTAACTCCTCAGTGACAGCTGACCAGAGTAAAACTGAATGAACGATAAACAAAATGTTTCATTGATGTTGGTGAATCAGATTGGAACACATCATATATGAGAAGTCAGCACGTACAAGGTAAAAAGGGATTAACTCTGAGGTAACTAGATACATAAAAGGGGTAGAATGTACAGAGAAATGTTCTCGTCTTTTACAACTCATATCACCCTGAAGTATGTGTATCGAATGTTCTTATACTGACTGAATTTGTAAACAAAAGGGCACGACAGTTCGTCAAATCCTTCGCGTTTCGCAACAAAGATCAGTTCCATGAAAGTAATGCTTCCCGAGAAATCAAACTACTGATTCGATGAAACATTTTCGTCTTTCTGCTCACTGTGCAATCGCAGAGAAAGTTGTCGATCCGACATGGCCAGCATCATATGAAAGAAGAACGGCCAGTCTCGGGTCACTCCGTTTCAGTACTGCCACACGTCAGCACATCTCTTCATCGTTCCATTCAATTGTGGGTGACTTTCCCATTTATCAACTTTAGCGGATGTGTAAATAATGTGAATGCAGAGACCTTTTTGAATATCTTCGGGTCATCCATTTAGATATTTATCGTAGTTGGTGTGGTGGCATCCACGTACCTAACCACTCCTAATTTCTGGCATTGCTACGATTGTTTCTTCTACAGGTCCACGATAAATAAATAGCATCCAGCATTGGGCATGGACCTTTACCGCAATTTCCATTTATGAAATCATGGAAATCAGGAGTCAGCATGAAGACAGTTCAAATCAGCAGCGAGTGTTAATTGATTACTAGTGATTATCATCGATGGAGCTGATTATCATCGTATGTCCTTCGCGAATCAGGAATGACGCTAATTTCGGTCGTGCAGAATTATTGGCGCAGAAAGTTTCCCTTTTCGTTCGTCGGTGATTTCGATGAATTCATTGTGTTTGTGCTGTTTTCGCATGTTCCATTCAATTGCCGTACTACTTCAATAGTTCACTGAAACTAATTGCTGAAGTGGAGTAGAAGTACCAACACTTTGCTTGTCTTCTGCATCAAAACAACACTTAGTGCTGAGTTATGTCATTCAAAATCCCTTTCTTTATGATTCCCATCATGAGCGGCTTTGAAGGATTCGGTGGTAACAAGAAAAACTGCTTTCCCTGCCACTGATTGTTTGTTTAGTTGAAGGATCAGACATCATTCAAAGTTCGGCACATCTTGTCGCAAGCTTTCACATGTAAATTACGGAGTTGGTTTAATTTCAGGTTCAGAGGAAGTAGCATGTTTATTTAATATATATGCCCATGAAATGAAAGGTCAATTTATCGGGCTTATCAAAATATTTATCTCATTTTAATCGATTTAATTTTTCATCGAATCATTTTCGACTAAATTACTGTCCATACAAGCCCTTTACTGAGACTGCTCTCAGGTTCGGTAAGCAATGAACAATATTTCCCCTACTACTGTAGCGGATGCCTTCCTAATGAATGTATGCATGGCATTTTTCCCTATTTTATTCCGAAAGATTGGATTGTCAGCTTCGTGTGTTTTTGTTGTTTTCTTTAAATTTCAGAGCAGGCAGTGAACTTTGCCTTTCGAGCATCTCTACTTCAATTTTACTTCCTTTACAGTTTAAACTTCGATTTCAAATAACCATAAATGCTCGGGAATGATCGATAGTGATCATTGTCTCATCTGCTTTTACCGAAATGATTCATCGAGAGTTTTTCAGAGAACTGAAATAGTTGTGTGACATCAATTATTCAGTTCCACACGTTATGAAACATAATTTTAAGATTTCTTCCATTCTAAACACGGAAGAAAGTCATTTTTAAAGTTTTCATAGCTTCTGAAATGTTTTTTAATGCTTTTAATAGACTAATCTTACCGACGACAGACCTTTGCGACGGGCCGGTCGGATGAAGTTAGTCACTTATCTAAGAATGCTAGGGCGTACTCCAGAAACGACGCGCATGGGCAAGGCCTGGTCCATGTGAACAGTGTGCGAGGGTTTCTGGCTTGTGGACGAAGTCGGAACGAAAGCAGGCTAGTCCGATATATTAACAATAATGTCAGACAAAACAATCACGGAGTAACGAGATGAAAATTGCCACGTTAAACATTGGGACCCTCACGGGTAGACTAGCTTGTAGAAATCTTGAAGCAGCGGAATACCGACATCTGCGCTCCACAGGAAATACGGTGGAGCCAAAGCAAAGAAGGCTGACTCTGGATGCAAAATCTTCTGCAATGGGAATCTCAAAACGAAATATGGCGTAGCCATAGCCATCTCACGGCGCATACGCGACGTCGTCACTGAGTTACATCCATACAATAACCATCTCATGAAGGTAGTAATCGGCACTGAGGAACGACGAGTCCACTTCTTCAAGCACTGTGAAAAGCAGAAGCCAATCCACGTAGCATTGCTCGCCCTCGAAAAAGCCTTCGACAAACTCCCATACCTACTTATCTGGCATGCATTACGAAGGCCTACTATATGAAGACGATGTCCTGCTAGCCGCAGCGAATAAATCCGAAGTGAACTGATATAATCGCCTCGAGTTCGAATTGCAGCTAGACGTCATGACGACCGACCCAAATGAGCAAGGCACGATCCAAATAAATGGAATCAATCTGACAAGATGCAACAGCATCACCTTGGCTCAACA
>JABVXS010000186.1:0-46536 GCA_013365335.1 Madathamugadia hiepei
GGTTTCTGGCTTATGGACGAAGCACAGAACTGTGACTTGCAGACGACGCTCTACAATAGCGGACCCTACAACCAGGGGTGGGACAAACCCTAAGAAGAAGAAGAAGATTGCCTAAATAATGGACTTCATCACCCTGCAAACACAATGAGTGATTGCTTCCTTGAATACTGAAGTTAACTGCAACTAGTCTCAGGCAAAGGACGATGCACAATAGAAGTAGTGGCGACATCGGTGACAGTAATAGACATTGTCGAGCGATGTGATAATAGCGTGAGAGTAAATAAGTGAAAGTGCTGGGTGTGATAAAAGTGGGCACCACACCTGTCTTCTCAATCTTAACATTTTTAGGATGGAAAATTTGGGAAGTTAATTAGAGACCAACATTTCAAAGAACTGGACAAGTTGATGTTCAAGTAAATAATAATTAGGGAGTAATTAAAACGAACTTTCTTTCATTCTATGGTATTAACTTATCCTTGTCTTTTGAAATTCCGATGTGCCACGGAAAAGTAAATGATGAAAATGGCGAGGCCGAACAGTAAGGAATGCTTAAAAAATTGGTATAGGCTAAGAAAATTAGTGCACCATTAAAAGTTTGAATTGCCAAACTGAATCAATAAAATTAAAACTTCCAATTAAATGTACCAAATTTTGGTTTTTTTTTTTGAAAACTGTCTAGACTTCTTTGAAATAGATTCTCCGCAATTTGTCTTTCACCATCAGTTTTGAAACTTTTAAATAACAATTGTTCTTTGTTCACGGAAAGTCAGTGTAAATATTGAATGGGAAATGGCATGAACTGGAAGTAGCGAAGAAAACTTCTCAGTTTTGAGAGTGAGTAACTCGCGAAGCAACCTTTCTAAACCTTTGTTCCCAGACGACCACAGCTAAACGATTTCTTCCTTCCGAGAGTTTTTTTTTTTTTATAATTCAAAGTTTCGTATTTATTTCTTTCATTTTTCAGGTTGTTCTTACGAAGAAACAGGTTTTTTTGATTTCTTTATTCCGAAAAGTCTTAAAAAAATATTTCCATTAACAATATTCGATATGATTCACCTTAAATCGAAAAAGTTGCAAACCACGCTTTAAAAACTTTTTCGTATACTTAAAAAAAAATCTAAATGGAATTTCATTTTCAGAAATACTTTAGAAATGTGGAAGAAGTTGAGGAGAAATAATGAATAACTAGGAACAGAGAAGTATGACAGCATTCTGATATTAAGATAATTAGTCATTTCAGAGTAAGCAATATATGCATTGTGTTGAAATCGAGATTCATAAGCAGTTCGATGAATTTCTGGTGACCCGGTGACCTATCTAGGCACTCGGAATTATGAAAGGAAAGAAAGTTAACGGATAAAATAAGAAAATTTTGATTACAAATGCACGGAGAATTAATTTATCGCAGAGTAGTTATACGGATCATCGATCACCTACGTATCAGTAATCTCTTCTGCTCCATCCCTCTACTTCCTCTCATTCCTCCTGATAATTAGTGAATTAGCTAATGAAAGAGAGTAACATTTGTGAGCTACTTCCGGTTGACTTATAAATTTGCCAACAACCACCCACCTCCATTATCTCAATAATATCGATTACCTTCTCATGTCACAATCAGTTAAAATTTACTCACAATGTACTGAAGACAAGACTTATTTAATAGAACGCTGGAATCCGGATAGTTGTACAGCAGAATTTCAAATTTCAGAAAAAATACAAAAATTATTTTGGATAAAAAAGAAAGTTTTCGTAGTTTCTTCAAAACTGAACAGTAATTGGCTGATTGCATTTTGCTAAGAACTCAGTTTAAGAAGTGTAACCTGATAAGTTCAAATATTTTATTCCATCTCTCAGCAACGTTGTCGAATTTCCGCCTTCCTCTGCAAGGTTTATATTTCAAAGAAAGAGGAATAATTCTTGTAAAGGTTTCAATGTTAACCTTTACATATTAAGCAACAGTTGATAGAAGTTGATCATGAGGTTGAGGAAATTGAATAAAAGACGACCACAGAGAATGCTCGGTCACTTCAAACCACCTCATTGTTACTTGATTAGAGTGGACTGTTAGGTTGAATGAAGTGTTTGAGGTGACCCTTTTACAGCTCCATCCATTGGACGTTAGTTTTCAGAATGAATGTGTAGATATTCCCTTCTCATAGTTACTGTATAGGAGCCTTTTATTGTTTTAGCAATTTGATATGTCAATAAAAGGTTAACCCCTGACACAACAACGGACTTTATCTGCCGCAATCAAGTAAGTATCATTGTTTAGAGCAGTAACTCCTATTCATTTTTGGCTCCTTTATTTGTAGCAGCAAATATTAGACCAAAAATGAATAATTTTGTTGGAAAAAGTTAAAATGGGGGAGAGAGAGAGAGAGTGAGTCGAATTAAGCAGATCAGTCATACTGAGAGGTTGCGCTCCTCTCAATACCGTGGTGCAACTTGAAAACCCTGATCGCCGAATCAGAATGTGATTTGAAAAAATGAAAAAGTGAACTCTGCCTGATTCCATTTATCCACCATACCGGACCACCGGCTGGAACCATTAATTTCGAAAAAAGTTGAACGAGTGATTCATCCGTCACTTTTACATTGAAGCATTTAATTTCCTCTTCAGATTTGTCTTTCAACTATACAAATCAAAATAAACCTTCTGCTTTGTCGATTTAATTCGAAAATTTTACATTTTTGACAATTTCAAAATTTTGCCAGCAAAACAAAGCATTTTCTGATTCTTTTTTTAATGTTCCAATCACCAAGTTTAATTAATTTCCTTTTTGCAACATTCTTTTTTGAAAAATGAAAAGATTTGTTAAAGAAAAGCTGTCAAAGAAAGTTATTGAATAACTTTGAAAAGAAAAAAAAAGCAATTAAATTGACATTCTTGTACTTCGACCGTCTAAATGTTCAAGTTTCACTACGTGAGGTAAGAATTTATCAATGAGACAATCAAAGGCAAAGAAATTCGTTGTTTCACTGACGAGCCAACGAAAGTCGTTCTGAAATTGCATAAAGCATAAGAATGCAGGTGGTTGTTCTAATTACCTCTCCACACACTTGTCAAGGCAATGTCTGGGAATGCTTGTAGAAAAGCACTTTCATTTGCTTTCATAATGGGTATTTACTTATGATATTTTAATGGAATGAGAGAGACTTTTCAATTGAAAATTTTAGTTGAAAATCATCACATTTCTTGAGCCAATTTTTCAATTTATCTTATCTAATTGGCATACATTTCACTCTGCATTTGTTTGACCTTGTGACCTATGGTGGCGGTGTCGTATTCTTCCAGCAGGTTCTCCCATACCAGGGCTGAACAAGTACGTTCAGCGGCAGAACAGGCCAGTTAGCTTTCCAGCAATTATCCTTGAGACGCGACGGACAGATAGAGCTCCCTGCAAAGTCATCCATCTAAGGAAGGGATTCTTTAACCAAAACCTACGACCTTAGGATTTCGTTGTCATCGTCCAAGCCTGTTAGGCCATGACAGATGATGAGTCTCAGGCGTAAAGATTCGAGACAGTTCTGCGCATCTGTGCCTCATTCAAATTAAAAATTTAGATTTTGAATTTAACTCAATCATTCAAATTTAATAATCCACTGTGCAGGCTCGACGATTTCATTTCATCTCCTTATGTGTTTTCAAACATGGGTGAAATCAACAAATCGACGAATCTTCATTCGCCAAGCCAAACAAAACGACGTTCTAACTGAACAGGACTGTCCAATCATCATGTAAGCCCAGTTCATCTAGGCCTACTAAAAAGTGTTTCTTTTAAAACGGATGGACGAGCGATGAAAATTCCGAGGTGAAACACTGAAATTTGCTTGGCAGTTGGGTTTGAAATCCTCTAATGAGTGTTTACTACCATTCATTACAATCCTCAACTGGTAGAACTCTAATTTCTGAAATTTTTGAGTGTCAATTCTTAACGGATAGCGCACAAACACCTAATTATGGACCGCGAAGACCACAGTGCGGTATCTATAGAACAGAAAAAGGACTACTTTACCTTAAAGTTTTGAACAGAACTTTTTCTGCTCCAATACAAAAAAGCGAAGGTGATCCCTGGTAATGAAAGGTTGAGAAACTGTCGGGAAAACAAAATTTTATGCTAAAAATTTATATTACAATAATTATGAGACTTCTTAACGATTCGCAATTTCAATCAGTTTAGCAGAGATAGCTTATAAATGACTAAAAATACCATATTTATTGATTTCAAATTATTGCATGTTCATTAATTTCTTAAAACATATACTCGTCAACTGTAATGTCTGTGACCTTTGCCCTACGACGTACTTCAGTGTGATTGATTAAAAATAATTTACTCCACGATGGTAACATCTGTCCTGGCCAGTACTATAAATGCGTACAATGAATAAATTATAGAAAACTGTTCAAGAGAATTTTTATTTCAATTCAGTACAGTTTAGGATAAACTTCTATTTGTCTCAGTCAGAACTTCTTCCCACCTACTTGCCAATATTAAACTCTCAGGTGAGAAGTCCAAACAAACATTTCTCAATACAAAATTTCATGACAACCGCTATTTTAGAGTTGTAAAAAATAACTTGACACTTCTTCACTTCTGTTATACCCCACCAGTGGAACCAAAGGCTCATTCTTGGCTTTCCAAAAGCCTCAATTAGGCCCTTACGACTATATCAAGGTTGCTCAGCTGGACTATACTATTTTCATAGACAGACACTCAGAGGTAAAGTGTGCCAACACGTCAATCGCAACACGTTCTCCAACCTTGCAGCAATCGACCATAGGGATTAGTGGTAGACTTCTTCCGGTTGTCCGTCACGACTTATTCGTTTTGCTTGGATTCCATGAATCAGCGGTTAATTAAAGTGATATTAATGGATTTAAAGAACTAAGTTGCTTTTCTGAGCAACGCTCTAAGAATTGTTAAACGTGTTGAAGTCAATGATTGGTGACAAATTTATCATGATTTGTACTTGTTGAGATTTTTTTTGAACTTTTAGTTTACGACACACGATTGCTTGTTAGGAAAATGGCAGAAATCGAAGAGAGTGATCCATCGGAAGAGGAGGCGCCGCCTAATCATACGAAGAAGGAACTAAAGGTTAGTTCCTTAAACTGTAGTTAGGATGGTGTGATGTAATTTTCGACATTTTATGTTGCATTCGCAACTTCTAATTGGTGTGAATTCATAGTTTTATGGCGAGAATTGTTTTGGCTGATTGGTGAGTAGTGTGAAATTTTATGTTAAACGATTTATCTTCTTTATTTAACGATCTCATTTTATCTTCACTTTTCTTCCTAGGAATTGGAACGAAGGAGAAACAGGAACAGGAAAAAGAAGGAATCAAAAAAGAAAAAAACTCTCAAAATGAACAGTGGCGAAGAGAGCACTAGAAATTCAGATTCAGGTGATTTTTTGGGTTGTATTTTTGTGTTTGTGTATTATGGGTATTTATGTTTCCCTCACAAGTACCGTTCTACTGTCTGTTTTGTTTCCACATTCAAATGTTACTTCTTCGTAGAACTTCGAAATATGTGGTTCAGGTATTGACAAAACTCCTGCAGCCAGTGATACTGATGAGAATATTGAAGTGATTTATGTTGAGAAACCTTTGGAATTGGATCCTTCTGACCCAAACTATCACTACTTCTTGAAAGTTTTCGAAAATTTCAAGGTTTCGTTATTGATTTATGTTGTTTATCTTGCATTGATGACGGTAAGATAATACGCATAATTGAATCAAAACAAATTTTATTGTTTCTGTAGTATGGCCAAATATGGTAGTTTTGTAATCGTTATTTGTGCTTTGTTGCTGACGATAACGGTTTTCATAAATCATGCAGACAAGCGAGGAAGTAAAGAAGGAAGAAACTGTTGAGAAAGTTGAACCAGAGACGAAGAAAGAAGAAGTACTGACGAAAGCATCTATTTCGGAAAAAATTTTGCAAGAAGAAATGAGTGAAAAGCGGGTAATTGTTAAGGAATTTCTTTAATTTTTGGTTTGAATTCAGAATTATATTAGGAAATAGTAGGAAACGTGCCGAAGTTGTCAAACAGTGTAGCTTGATTTACAATTGAGGAAACATTCTAATATTTCTAGCGTGAACAAGAGGAGGCTGGACAAACACAAACGTTGAGCAAGAGGAAACTTCGCCTCTCAATGCAACCGACTATTGCTGAACTGAAAGAGGTAATCAGAAAGATGTATTTATTTGTTTTTAAAGACTAAGTTGTTTGTTTGGTGAGGTTTTCTGGCCTTTGAAGAAATGATTTTAGTCCTTTGCTATTTCCGTAGAGAAAGACTACAAATCCTGTAATTTCTCGATCATTACTTCTTCGTCTTTTAATTTTTTAAATGGCCGGCATTTGAAAATCTTTTTAGCATACACATTTCTGACAAGTTTTTAGTGAATGAATTACATGTTATTATGTATGTAATAGGTGACAACTCGACCAGATGTAGTGGAATGGGCGGACGTTACTTCTCGTGATCCTCATCTTCTGGTTACCTTGAAAGCATACAGGAATACTGTACCTGTACCGCGACACTGGAATGCCAAGAGGAAGTATTTGGCAGGCAAGCGAGGTTTCGAAAGGCCTCCTTTTGATTTGCCTGATTTTATCAAGAGAACGGGCATAATGGAAATGCGAGAGACCATGTGGGAAAAAGTAAATATCTTGAATTTTATTTTTGAATTTGTGGATGGTTTTTTAAAAATGACGAAGTTTGCGCATTCTGTAAGATAATCGGTCTGCAACGAGCGGAGAGTGGAAGAGATTTTTAGTGAAAGCCTCCTTCCACTTTGACTGCAACGTGATATCGATACAATTTTCCTTGTGGATATTAATTTTCATTTATCATTTTTCTGACGTATTTTCTGCGTTAATCTAGGAAGATGCGCAGTCGTTGAAGTCAAAGATGCGCGAACGTGCACGACCGAAGCTTGGCCGAATTGATATTGATTATCAAAAGCTACATGATGCCTTTTTCAAATGGCAAACAAAACCTGTGATGACTCAAATGGGCGAACTGTACTATGAAGGTAAAGAACTGGAAACAGTCATGCGTGAGAAAAAACCAGGGGAACTGACCGATGAATTGCGAGTCGCATTAGGAATGCCTGTCGGACCTGTAAGTTTGATTTTATACGTAGAGAAGTAGGATGCAATTTGCTTAACGTAATGTGTAGTGTATTTTGTATCATTTCAGAACGCACATAAATTTCCTCCTCCGTGGTTGATTGCAATGCAGCGTTATGGACCACCACCATCTTATCCGAATCTGAAAATACCAGGATTGAATTGCCCCATTCCTGAAGGATGTGCTTTCGGTTATCATGCTGGTGGATGGGGTAAGCCTCCAGTCGATGAAATGGGAAAGCCGTTGTATGGCGATGTGTTCGGTCTTGAGGTTGCATATTAATATTGGTTTCTAAATTGGATTTTGAAGGGTTTCTGTTTTAACCTATAGCTCATTGCTTTTCTGTTTGAAATAAATTGATGATTATATTCATCAACTCATTACGTTCAGTTAACCAGGTTGCTGTTTCCTAACAATTTCAACTTATCGACTTTAGATTTGGTGGATATAGTTTCACTGAATTTTGTTATATTCAGTGAGTCGATTTTATTGAGTTGCATTTCATGAAAATCAAAAATTCAAATTCGTAATTTATTTTCATTCTGTAAATTCTGTTTTCATTTTATTTATTTTTATATCTGCTGCGAAAAAGATGTTGTTTGAAGTTTCAAAATTTCTAGTGCAATCTCTACTGTTTTGAATCAAAAATTTAAGAATGCTCGTGTCTTACCTTTTTATTTGGTAATCTGCTGCTACTCATTTTTAATTCATTCTTCATTTCTCTTTTTTCGCTGCAGAGCTTTTGTGCGTTCCACTTTTAATAGGTGTTTCTTAGGCACCAGCATTGCCGGAACTGGATGACGAGTCACGAATAGAACGACGCCATTGGGGCGAAATAGGTAGTGATGAGGATTCCAGTGAAGAAAGTGAAGAAGATGAAGAAGGTGAAGGTGGTGCGGTTGAGGGAGGATATGTTACTCCTGCCACTACCGAAGGGTTAGTCTCACTTGTTAAATAAAAAAAATACTAGTTTTGCAGTAATTGAGTCACTTTGTTTTCTAAATCATAAATAGTGATTCATAGTTTGTTTGTTTTTAGTTTTGCTACGCCATCAGGAATGACCTCTGGCGTTCTTACTGGTGTTGAAACTCCGGATACCATCGAACTACGAAAGGGCAAACGGATAGAAGACAGGTTGTTTTGAATGCTTAATATTTTCATCTTTTCCACTTTGGCAACTAGTCATCAGGTAATATTTAGAATCCTTTCTTCATTGCGAAGAGCGATTTGCGGGGCCATTAAGATCCTTTTAGTTTATTGAGAGAGTCTGTTTTAATAGACAGTGAAATTTTTGGTTTAAATAGAAGTTTTAGTAGCACAACTGGTGGTGAAACTCCTGCGCCGGCGTTGTATACGATACTTCAAGAACGTAAGATTGATCGTATTGCGGGGCAAATGATGGCTAGTACTCATGTTTATGATCTGTCGGTGAGTTTTCATTCATGAAGTCTTCATTTCTTCCTTTTCATAAGTATTCATTAATAAAAACACTGCTTTTCACCGCTATAGTAAGATTACGAAATTCGGGTGCATTTTGGATGAAATTTCCAATATCATATTTTTTTTAGAAGAAACCACCTCCGGCCCCTGCATCACAAGGAGTAGATGCTGGAGTGGAAGTGTCGTTGAATCCGGAGGATCTGGATCTCGCTGATCAAAAAGGTTTAGAGAAAAAGTATGAAGAACAACTTCGGAAACAGACTCGTGGACGCCAGGATGATGACGAAGATTTCTCAGATATGGTGGCTGAACATTCTGCTAAACAGAACGTTAGCTTTAAAACCCTTGCTTTTCCTTCCGTTACTTGTGCTACTTTAATTTGAATTGTTTTGCAGCGTAAAAGGAAAGTACAGGAGCAAAAGAAATCTACACAGCAGCAGAAGAAGTACAAAGATTTCAAGTTTTGAAATATTGCAACTTGTTCACTATTGTTTCATTTGTTTTTAATGATGTCATTACATCATTTCATAATTCTATTTCTTTATTTCATGTGCTGCAGATTTTCGATCTTTGCTTGTAATTTTGGATTGTAGGTCTTTTGTTTCTGCGAATTGAAATAAACAGTAATTCATTCAGTAGTTGTTCTTTGAAATGGAGAAAAGGCCCGTTTTTTTGACACAGGAAATTTTTTATTACAATGGTGTGAGTCATATGGTTTCTTCCCTGATGGATTTAGTCCCATAAAAACTTTCAACTCGCATTGTTTTTACATTTTTACTGCTTGAACTTATAGATTTTTATCGTTTTTTTAAGTTGATATTATGAGTATTGAAAGCGAGAACTGGTAAACTTGTAACAGTTGAAATGCACAAACTCCTCAGTCGGTTGAGGGGTGATGACAATGAGTTTCCTTGAATTTCTTGCGTCGGGATAAACAGCGAATTAATGTGTTCAAGAGGTTACGGCCTTCTTGAGGAATAGTAAAACAGACATGACAGGTGGAGACTCAAATCATCAAAACACAAAAACAATCGAAAAAAAAATTTTATATCACTTTTGACGTTTGCTGAATTCCTCTTTCTCCTTGCGAGACTGAAACTGTAGGACACAGTAGTTCGGTTGAAGATGAGAAATGCATTGGCAACAGTATATCCTCGACACAGGTTTTAGTGAACAGTCCAAAAAAGTAGTGATGAAAAAGGTTCAGGCGGGATGAACTTTACCGTGTTTGCGACACGACTTGAGCGTGCGAAATTTATCGGCTTCTGCGAACTACAATGTTTTCACATTTTTTCTAAACTTTTTGCTTTTTCGCACTAGATTTTTCTTAATGTTTCAACCGAACCTACTTCATATTGAAAGGCCTAAACACCACTTTCTTAGCTTAGCAGATGCCTCGAACCGAACAATTTAAGGTTGCACGATTGAATGAACCAAAGAAGCGATACCTGACCAGTGAAAAAATTTTCAAATACTGAAAGAAAACAGAAGATACGGAAGCAATATAAATGATTGAAAAAAAGCGGTAAATGTGTCAAAGTAATGCATCAATTATTTGCTTAGTGTTATGTCAAAGTTTTAATAGAGGCTTACTGCATTTAAGACTTGAGACTTCACTTTAGAGCCTCTAAATTACAACCTAAAAAGACAATTCGCTTTTTAAACTTCTATTCTTCGATTTCTTTTCTTATCAGTATATTCATTTTTTATTGCAATATGTTCACCATTTCTGACTAAAACCGAAATTAATCAATTTTGTACAACATATTTCTGGATAAATTTATTCATACTATGCAATAAAAAGCTAACTTCTGAAATTCCTCAACCTCAAAGAAAATCAAGCGATTTTCTTCATAATCAAAGTTCTCAAGTATAGAAATGGACGGATACGACATAATGACGGCATTTTGTTGAGTAAACCGATGCATAATTCAATTTCGTTTTAGTCAAAAAAATTTACTTATTATTATATTAAAAATATTAATATTTTAAGGCCCTCATACTCCTTCAGCTGCTGTATTAAAAATCAACTGCCAAGAAATGACTTATGTGTTGCATGTATTCCTCATTCATTTCATCCAACCTCTAAATTAAATGAACATGTTTTGGAATACAAATGAATAAACAAAAGAAAACAAAAATAAGAGTCAATATTTCCTGGAAAGCCATGCTTTCACTGCTGGATGATTAGACATACTTCTCAAATATTCTGCGTACTTTTCACGAATTAGCTTGAATGCCTCAAGCGTTGCAAAAGGTAAGCCAGTTAATGGATCGCAATATTTTGCGGGTCGTGATGTCACACAGCAAAGGAGTTTTACCTAAAATCTACTGCAGATTAAAATAATGACATACTGTAAAACAAAAGCAGTTATCGGAGGGGATTAGTTGTGTCAACTGATAACAAGATGAAGCATTCTAATACACGATAAAATTTAACTGCTTTAAGATAAAATCGACGAATTCGATGAGAAGCAAAAATTCACCGCTCTTTCTGGTTTCACAAATCCTTTGATGTTTGGAACAATCAGCCATTTCCCATTCGGAACATCCACACAACTAATGTAAGGTGGTTTCAATTTCCGGGTAACATTTGCTTTTTCACGTTTTTTCTTTTTTTCCAGCTCAACCTGTTCATATTTCTTTAAAGATGCAACATTTTTTCGTTCTGTTTCTTTAGCCTCGTCCAAATATTGCGCCTACAATGAAAAAGTGATCGAAGCTGATCCACAGTGAACAACTAGACCCTTATGAACCTGTCAAAATAAAATTTGGAAATTACCTGTTATACCCCATGCAGGAGAATGATTCTAGTACAGTGGAAACCGAAAAAGAAAAAATTTTTTCAATGTGTCAAGTGTCTGACTATGTCACATTCTTCCTCTGTATAAGGATAAATCCATAGGCAAAAAGTGATATATTTGACTATGTCTAACTAAGTGACTATGTCACATCCTTCTTCTGTAAAAGAACCGGTAATTCTAACCGTCGGTCCTATTTCATAAAATATTGAAAGAACAAATAACAAACGAACATACCTGAGTTTCAGGACTGACAGTGTTGGCTTCCGCAGTAAAGCAACTCATTCGTGCCATTACCCACTTCTTGTTTTTTTCTAGTAAAGCTCTCTTGCAAGAGCTACTGCTCAGTTTCGGTTCCTAAAAAATTTAATGAAACGATGAAAATATATCAAGAAACTCGCCTTCTTCATTCAAATTTGCCTAGAACTATTAACAGCTATACAAGCCACAAGCTAAATAATTGTGATTGGAATACTTTATAGCAAGATTTTTGTTTCCGTCGTTTGGGTTCTTCTTCAACATCGCTAATTGTTTCGTCTTCCTCTTCAGGACGATCGAAGTCAGAATCCACTTCATCCTGATCCGATTCTACTGGTGATTCGAATGCATCATCTACATCATCCTTAAAATGACTCAAGTATGACGAGGAATTAACGGCAAAAATCTGATAACAACTCAGAAATGGTAATTTCAGTTGCAAAAGATACTACCTCAAGAAATCTACCATCATATGTATTTCTGTAAAATTCATCCTCCTGCTCGGCGGATTCCAGCAACTGAGCCATCCTATTACCAGCATTCAAGCGTTTTTCACGCGTTGTAACCATAAGTTCAACACTTTCTTCATCATTGCTACTAGTTCCACTTCTGCATTACATTCCATTTTTTTCGGAAAAAAATTATGAACCTGCCAAAATAAAATTTGGAAATTACCTGTTATACCCCATGCAGGAGAATGATTCTAGTACAGTGGAAACCGAAAAAGAAAAAAATTTTTCAATGTGTCAAGTGACTATGTCCCGTATGTCTGACTATGTCACATTCTTCCTCTGTATAAGGATAAATCCGTAGACAAAAAGTGATATATTTGACTATGTCTAACTAAGTGACTATGTCACATCCTTCCTCTGTAAAAGAATAAATCCGTAGACAAAAAGCCTTGCACAATAAAAAAAACAGGATTACTTACTCATCATCACCATCACTTCCAATTGGATCACCTCCAGCTTCCGCATGTTTCCCTTCTTCCTCGCCTTTAGGTTCTCTTTTTATCATTGCTGCTATCTATTTCCCTCTCTCCTCATTACCTCTGCAAAATATGAGCAATATATCAATTAAATATACAACAATCAATTTAATTAAATATTCGGAGAACTATTCAAAATCATCGAAAACCAAAATTATGAAATTCATCAATATACAGGTGAAGGAATCAAAAACATTTCCCTTAACTCTTCAGCATTTTTGCCGTCTCCTACAGTGTACAACCTACTTATCAACTTATGCAGTTGCAACTGCTACCTTGTAAAATCCTACAAGTCCGTTCAACACTTTCTCGGCCTTGCTATGATCCGTTCAGCAACACCCATAAAATAATCACAAAATCTGTCTGTAATGGCTAGATGTCTCCAGCAATCTCTGGTGCTCTAACTTCCTGTGTGTATCTGACTCTTTAGCCATATGACTTATATCCGCGCAATTTGCATCCTTCATGTGCTCTCTCTTCGACATTGTTTTCGTTTTCTCGTCCTTCCGAAAAACATTCTATGTTTCAAATCTTGTCAAATGTCTGCTGTCTCCCGAAAAAGCACGTTATTTCATCAAATTACTCCACTTTAGTATTTCTGATTCTAGATAGCTCTTAGTTCCAGACCATGTCTCTTCGTACTGTTCCTTCAATGCTAAGTGAAACCGTGTTACCCTGTGGCTTCGTGAGATAGTTGTGGTGGTATATAGGATTCTGCGGTCTCAAGAACAGGCCTTGCATAGTTCGGTTATAGTGAATGATAAACATGTTATGGAATGATATGTTCCATTTGGTGAGAGGAAATTAGGAATTACTACAAATTTCATCCAGAAACCGAACTATGCAAGGCTAGTTACATAGTCGTCCTATCTCACTGCATGAAAAGCGTTTAGGAATTTCACATAGTATTTTTGCTCAGACGGATAACCATCTGAGCAGTATGTCTTTTAATATGATGGGTACTTATGAACATTGGTTAAGAAAAGTGTGAAATGTTAGAATAATCTTGCTTCGACGAAATGTTCTATTGTCTTCCGTATTACACTTTTCACAGTTATATTTCAGTTGGAGTTAATGGTACGTTATCGCTTTTCCGCTCTAACAAATTGTCTGCTTCCAGTACAGGAGTCTGCAGTACCAGAGGTACTTAAATTTTGCTCTATACAAGTATTTATTGAAGACATATGAAAGTTACGCGAAATGAAACAGGTGGAAGATGAATTCCGTTTATAAGTGCTTAATTTTACATATAATATTGTTGAAAAACCATTTATTTGAAGATGGGATTATCACAGAGGGCTATCTTGCCGAGTAAAATACTTCGAGAATCTGATGTGCCAAATGTAAAGTGGAGTTTCGGTCTCAGCGGACAAGAGTGTCAGCAAGCTGGTTCACTACATACGAGTATAAAAGCTTCTACTGTTCCTGAAATAACCGTCGGTAAAGGTGCTTCTGTCAGTGGAATTATTGGAAAGAAGCCACCTCCCGTTCTTGAATGGAACCCTCTTGTTCATACTGAATGGCAGCTTGGTGTTAGTTTTAATTTTATTATTCTTTTATGTCTGCATATACTGTTTAATTAGTTTCATTATCATGCTCTATCTTTTAAAATATACATATACGTTCAGCTGTAATATTTGATGAATTTAATACGTTTCGACAACTCCGCTATCAATCTGCATTTTCTATCATCTTGCGTGTATGTTAATTTTCAATTTTGAATATGTTTAGGTAGGAGGGCGTCTGTTGCCAAAGCTACTGGAAGGAACGAAAGTGGGCAAACTTGTGATGGGTAAATATGGTCTTTACAGACCGGGATTGCAAAAAATACTTCATGAGTTCTTTGTAAGTTGCTGCTTCTTTGGGTTGGAATTTCTTGAAAATTATGGCTGTTTGCGTGGATCAGTTATAAAAAGTTAAGATATATGAATTATGCTATTTCAAACAAAAAAAAGGTATTGATTTAACAATATATGAGGTCTCCAATTCTATAATATTATAGTTCTGAAATTAGTTCGTCATTACCGTTCGTTTGTTTCCAAATTTAGAAGTCTAGTTGTCCACCTTTTTCCGTTCTCGCATGTTTATCTTTTCTCTAACATAATGCGTACAGTTGTTTTATTTTACATTACAACCTCAGCTGTGATTATGTAAGTACATTAAAATAATAAGCTATATCGTTAGCAGTTTTGAGAATTGGCCTTTCACTGCTTTCCAAATGAACTATAGCTAGTATTATATTTGGACGGTTGATGTAATTTTGGTGTGCTTCTATAACTCTGTATTCGTAGGATACGTTTAATGAAAGGATTTTTTTTAATTTTTACCTTGCCTCTTTGGTTTAATTTTTTCTCTGTTCTCGCAAAATACAAAAAGGATTTTTTTTCAGGTCAATACTGAGTTGAAAGGTATGGCACCCGAAAATGCTCTTCCTTTGTCTGCTCTTCTTACCAAAATTGGTAAGATACTGATGGTAGTACCAATAGGTATTGTCCTTCTGACTATACCGACACTGCTTGCTCAGAAGCCAGTAGGTATTTACGCTGGGCACATACCGCCAGGTCGAAGCTGATCTTTTTTTGCTTGAATCTTTTCAAGTGAAAGGAGTTATATTCTTATGGTTTTGTGAACATGTTCGTATTTCAAAGAAAAAATCGTGAAACTCTGACTTTCAAGCAGTTTTTTTTTTCACTGGCAATATCGAAATGAGTTTTTAGACAGGTTATTGCTGTTCAAGATTTAGGGTACTAACCGTATCGTATTGTATAAAATTGAATGAGCCACTTCTCGTATTTCTTTCATGATGGACAAGTCAGTCATGCTCATAGTATTTTCCCACTGATATGTTGTTTGTCATACTGTTTCATATAATGTGATAATACGAAATAAAAAAATTATACATTCTTAGTAACAGTATAATCGTATGCTGACCTGCAAGCAGCCTGTGGTTGGGTTCATGTCAAGACAAACGATTGTTATGGACAGTTTTGTTGGATCTGAACTGAATACTTATCTGTTTGTCAGGTGAAGGAAATTTGTTGAATCCTGTGTGGTAAATAACGAACGATTTCTTTTTCTGTTCAAAAATTTTTAAAGTGAAAAAACAGAAGAAGAAATTGTACTCGTCTACGTCGTTTTCACGGGGTTTCTACCAAAGGTCGTTTAGTTCAGTAACCTTTAATTTAGCTTGTCAAGGAGTTCTGGTCGTTATTTCGATTAATCAGCATCATATACTGCAGGTGCTGAAATATTCGATCGGCAAGGGACATTTTTTGCTTAATTTTATGAAGCGTCGGAATAGTTTGTTCCCTTTTTCATCGGGGAGTGGCTTTAGTGATTCAGAGGGCATTGAAATTGCTGCAGAGATGGCGCCGAGTGAAGCGCTTCGATTATCATCGGATCTGATTACCGAGCATGTTATCATGTCCGAATAGTAAGTTTCCTGTAATTTTTCTTTGTTTTTGTCATTATTGATGATATGTTTTACAGTGCGATCATTTGTCGTGATCCAATAGATGGTTTGTATGCAGCACCAAGTGCTCGAAATAAATTCGGTAATTTGACACGCTTTCTTCATATGCATCATTCCACATACGTCTTCGCACACTTCTACTTAAGTGTGTGTTTACTGTAACATTCACATTTCATTTTATAATGCAGCCTTATGAAGAACAAAAATGTTTTGACGCAAACCATAAATCGAAAAACTTTTATTGCATTTAAGTTGACCATACAAACTGTAATTTGCAAGGTCAACGTATGCAGTACTTTTCCTCTAATTTTTTTGCTTTAACTTTAAATTCATGTTGTTTGCAAGGCTCATTGTATCGTAGCTAATTCTAGTATTTACGTATCGTTATCTGTAGAAACAAGTATATGAATAACGAGGTCTTAGTTTGGAGATTTAATCGTTTAATATCTCGTTTATTTAACAGTTCCACCCTACCTTGTTTTAGAATGGTTCGGTTTGTTGTTTATTCGACGAGGTGTCTATGCTGGTGCTGTCTTTCGCTTTACATTACATCTTCCTGTGGATTTCCCATCCGTCAAATTACCAGTAAAGCATTTCAAAAACAATAAAATGTTAAAGCTTCGAAAATGGGAAGCTTTTTAAATCTCTAGTTCTAGTGTCTTTCCTAACCAAAAATTAACACTCTTAATATATGATAAATGAATTTCATTCGCGATTTTATCTGCTACTTAGTTCAAAATTTCATACTTATAAAGAGAAACCGTTGTTGAAGTTTTTAAGGTACTGGTATGATATTAAGATATAATTTTTATTAATGTACGTTTTTGGCAGACTGTCGTTTTCGATTTGGACATATTTCATCCACATGTTAACCCAGCTACGAGGGAATTGGATTTGAAAAGGTATTTTGCTGATGGTTGGAAGCTTGATCAGCATCATCTCTACCATATTCTGCTTATTGTACAGGCATATTCTTTATGTGTTTTTGATTTTCGTTCTTGAAAATACTAAGATTAAGAAGGCTGTTTTTGACTTTTTTGATGTTCAGATTAGACTGTCCCATATTACATTGCTAAACACATATTAAATGCTATGTTGATACAAAGTAAACGACCAATTCAACAAATGAATGTATTTTGTTCTTTTTCAGAGGACATTTTTCACGTTCGATTCAAACCTTGCAGTTTGCGCTAACGTGGAGGCAGCTGCATTACTTCGCGATAGCAGAGAATTGTACAGAATGCGAGCCAGTGAACTCATTAAGTAATCATAAATTTCTTTTTTGGACTCAGGAATGGTTTTTTGTTTTGTTTTTTGAAAAATTAAATTGTAAACCACATTATTTTTATGAAGTTTTACATCTTAATATGCTGCAAAATATATTAGAAAGAGCATTTTGGATCTTTTTCACCTCTGAACTTGTGAAAAAATCCTTGCAGGAAAAGCCGGTCTGTTATATACGAACCAGTTGATGTGAATGACGCAAATTCAATAAGGTGAATACCACTTTTTTTTAATGTTGAAACTGAAACAGAAATATTTACAGTTTTCGGAGTTTTCGATAAGTTTTACTAACCTGTTTGACTTAATTTTTAACTTATCTGAAAGAACATTTATTTAGATTTAGTCTTGCTAGACCTTAATAGGTGTGGATCAATGGCCTTTTCCATTAATAAAAAATTTGCTAAAAAAATTTTTCAGACTGATGCCATGGGATGCATCCATTCATGAACCACTGCGACAGAGGCTTATAGGTGGACTTACTGACAGTCAGATAAGTACTATGTCACTGCTAGGCTCGCTTGGTTGTGGTCTTAATAGGTCATCAATATTCGAATCCCGAAGTAAACATGGGTTTTCTTGGATTTCTCCAGACGATTTATGTTACATGGTGGAACCACCGAGACCAGCTGAGCTTGATATAAAGGTATATGCAATTTATTTTTTTCCCTGCTGATGACTGGGTTTCATGAAATGGTTTCCAGATAATATCAGACGCGGAAAATTGCCTTAAGAATGCAGGACCATCAAACGCTTCTTGTCCAGGTTTTAATTTTTTTGGTTTCAAACAAATTCATTGTGTTTGACATTTCGGCTAAACAGATTTTCGCTGTTTTAACTTTGTTTCTGTAATCAATAAATGTTATCCAGGTAAAATCACCATTCCACATACTTCCGAATTGGATTTTAATGGTGAACGTAACTTCAAGCACGAATATGGAAGAGAATCACGGAAAGAGCTCAAAAAAAGTAATTCAGATTCATTGCAAGTGAGACTTTTTCTTATTTAATGAAAATAATGCGAAGGAAGAATAACATGGTTCTCTTATTTTGGTGTTTTTCCAGTTGTCCGTAGAAACCGCTTTATCTTTTGATTTAAGTAATGCATTTCAGATCCATTGTTTATATTTTAATGTGATAATCTTTTTGTAATATATGCAGCAGTTAATTTCGAATAGTAGGGTGGACTGAGAAAGAAGGATGGTCTTGAAGATTTCGAAGAAACCAATGGTGTAATGGAGGAATGGGCTGAAAAGCAGAGCAATGATGAACTAGAAACAGATGTGAAGCTGTTACCTGTACTGGAATTAGCTCAAAGAGGAAGTAAACATGTTATGGCTGAACAAAGTGGTGCTATGTTACATGCAGATGTACTGTCAAATTCGAATAGTGATGAAATTGGTGAAAGTGATATTTGATGTGATTAATGTCTCATTTATTAATTTAAAGTAAATAATGGAAGTATTTAAAAGTTTTTTTGGTAGGAGTAAAATTCATTTTAAGAAAAGTAAACGGATAAGTTGTGTATCCTAGTTCTGTTTTTCCCAGCAAGCAGTGACGAATTATTAGGAAATCGTAAATGAACGTTCATTCAGCCAGACAGGAAAATTTTGATTGCAGTTCAAGGATGTTAGTGGTTGTAGTAGAGATAGACTATAGCAGCAAAATGAACTCTGTGATTGTGATTGCAGAATTTACGCCATTGTTTTAGGTCTCCGTTGAAGGTTGGTATCGATAGTTGTGGTAAATTTACCGTTTGGGGAGATATTTAGGATGACTCTCTTTGTTGACTTTGATCGTCACTTGTCTTGATTTGGTTTAATTGTTGTAAAACCAAATCGAACTTTGCAACGATTGTAATTGTGATTGCATATGCTTCCTAGTGCAGCTTTCCGAAATAATACACTTGCCGCTTGTTTGGTTTCGAAGGACTCCACTGATGACTTGATTTGGTATTCCAATGATAAGAAAATGGCACAATACCCTGTTTTCCAAAATTGATGGCGTTCAGAAATCAGTTTTTCTGTCGTTTGAAAGGCCTAATGGAGTTTCCAAAAGTTAAAGGAAAAATATTTTGAAGTTGAGAGTGAATTAATTGGTCACCATAGTGCTCCCGATCCTGTTGATCGGTGATTATGGACAAGGAAATGCGAACTGAGAGAGAGAGAGAGAAAGAGATATAATATTGTGGATGTAGAGGGCAGTAAAATGTGAACTGAAGATCGAATGGAGCAAGAAGGGAACAGAATGCAGTAAATGCAATGGTATGGGTTGGGTGGTTGGTTGGCCTGGTGAAGAGATGAAGTGTAGTCCTGGATCGTCTTCCGGAACAACAACCACCATTATAGCATTAGTAGTACTACTACTGCTGCTGCTCTTCAGGATCGACTTGTCGCAACTATGAATGACTTCATTCCATCCAGGGGTCTGACTATTATCACGCCCTCAATTGCTGGATAGTATTAGAGTGAGTGCTAATATCGTAAGGTCTAGTCAGTGAGCTAGGAGTTTATTCATGAGAACGAGAGAAAAAAAACTCCCTACATCAAGTAAAATTTCTGGCGGGGCACACAGGTTCCATGATTCTCTTACCCTTACTTCCTTCATTCAACCTTTCCAACAAATCCTTCGCCTACTACTTCCTTTCCCACCATTCAAACACTACGGTGCTACTCGTGATCATAATCATGAGATTGCTCAAGTGGTCATAACGTCCCGTAAGATCATCTCTCGGAATGATAAGTGGCAAAAGATGTGTACATTTAAAATGCCTTTCGCATTTATATTAAATTTTGCAATTAATATATCTTTTGCATAATCAATTTATGCAGGAATACATGCCTTTCACAAATAGCAGTTTAGACTTTTCAAAAAGTCAAAATTCCATATAATTTTAGCATGGCTGATATAGCTTTTTGGTAGTCTCATGATGGATCTTCGTGGGCGTGGGCAGTTGTCGAGATAGTTCATTCAATGTGAAACGGTTCCAAAATAGGAAAGTTAAAAATTTTTGTGATCAAACGACTTTTTATATCAAGAAGATATACTGAAGGATTTTTCAAATGATATCATCATCAGATAGCACAGTTACTTCAGGTCTAATGTTGTGTGATGGTAATTCGAGAGGTGATAGTTCATCCGACTTACCGTGACCTGCTAGTTGCTTAACTCCAGCCTGCTAATGTTCCACTATCCGGAAGTGCATACTCCGTCGTCGTATTTAACTGTCAACCAAGACGAGCTGAAAGTGTCGATTACTGATGTTGAATTATTTTCAGCTTAAACCGTTAATTTATATCGCCTGGAATGATTTTCCGAAAACACTGAAATGAAGGCCTTTGCAATTCCCGTAAAATTTCCTCTTTAATATATTTCACATTTCAATACTCTCCCTTTTCAATCATTTGAATTACCTCGTTCAGGAAATTGCTCCGTTGCTCAGTTTTCAATTTCTTCATTTCTTTTCGTCCGTAAATTCTTCCTTTTCTTCAATATTACAGTTATTCTATCGATCTATTCTGTTTCTATTCTTTCTGTACAATATTTCATATTTTCTTCATTATTGAAGAAGGTTAGACTCCTTAAATACATTTTCATCTTTTGTTTCTCTTCTCTCACTGAGCTCAATTTCATGCACTTTTACCAACCATGTTGCTCCCATCACTTTCATTTAAATATATCTTTGATGGGGAAAAAGTTGGAGAGTGACTCATCACTGTACGATTCATTGTATTCTTTGACTGTGTTGAGAACGTATATAAATAACCTTCGAAGGGAATGATTGATGCAATACTAGAAGTGTGAGACCTGACGTACAGTAGTCATTTGCTATTCTTCACTTGCTTTCTCGATGTCGAAATATATAAAATAGGTGTCACCGTGAGCGTTCCAGTCAACACCACTACTTTTCCACTGAAATAAAATGAAGGAAAATTTTCAATAGTTTAACTGAATTCACTTTTAAAAAAATGAAAATACGATGTTAATGATAAACATTAACCCTCAACATTCACGATGAGGCTTAATACTTCAAGTGTGCCTTAAAGAAATGCACGATTGTTGCGGATATCTCATCCACAATTTCTCTTCCGGTAGGAAATAATTTCATTGCTTCGTCAACCTGTATGAATGAACAGTTTTGTCGGAAAAGTATTTTGAATTCTTTCTGAGCGATAGAAGTTCATTTAAATTAATTACTAGTTAAGAGTAGCAGTAAATAACCAAACGCAAATCATAGTTAAACACAGACATACACATATCAGACGCATCCTTCCTTGGAAGGAATGAATCCTCATGTGATGCCTATCCAGAATTAGATACAATCAGCTAGAATAAACGAGAACTTTTTGTTATTTACCGTCGATCGAACTGTTTAACTTTAGTGCCCCTGCTTCTCATCTGTGAATACAGCATATTACTTCAGAATCTGAATCAATCTCGATCGCTGACAAATCAGTGTTCATCTTCCCGAGATTTCTATATCAAGAACATCTGTTTGCCTTCCATTATTACTAAGGTGATTAGCCGGAAACGGTTTCAACTACGTTTATTAGTTTTTTTAGAATTGATTTTGATTGTCTCAATTTGGCTTCATTTCGGATCTGTTTTTATTTATTCAAAGTTGAATCATTTTGAAGTGTGTCAGTCATCTAAATTTACTTTCAGAGTAGCAATCAATTTTGGTGGGAATATAGGAAGCGAAAAGGAATCGAAGCAATCCGCACACTTTTTGAGGAAGTATCTTTATTGCTTGGAGAAATTACTTACCTGCGTCGCGGTGACAGTGAGGACTTTGTATTGGGTGGGGGATGTCCCCTCGGTTTTACACTCCGAGTTAGCTGTAATAACTCCTATCTCTGCTCCAAATTACTGTAATATTATCAGTAGAATCGTTGACAGTGCCTTATAATTCCGGAATGGTTTATCACTACCGATTGTCTACCTGGTGATCAGCTGTTTACAAATAAACAGCAGTTCATCCAAATAATCGGTATAGCTCTCTGGTCCTTAGCGTGAGGCGTGTATGGCGCCTTGCATAAATTCGTTTGTGGACAAGCCGATTCGAAGGATCGGTCAATTCTTATTCATCGTTATGATCGTCATGCAGGGTGAGTGGAAGTCATTGCTCCCTGCATCTTTTACTTGTTTCATCCCTTAATCTTAACTTCTTCGCCTGTTTTTGAATTGTAATGTATCAGCGGTATCAACAACATTTCCATTTATTTATCTCAACTTCGTTGTGAGAATTCCTTTTGTCGGCAAATTGTGTGGTCCAAGATTTGTTTACCAAATCGCATTTCATGAATTTTTGCTCAAATATGAGGTACATGAAATATTTACGGAGCTTTCCAGCCAGGTGATTTTCTTTTTCCTACAGAGGTGGACAGTATCGGATGTTTCGTATGTTTCTCGTTCAATGGATCTGATTCATCCTGTGAGGACACATTTAATTCGACGGTACTTCACAAAGAACCGAATAGGACTGATGTCGCCAATTACCATTACCCTTGTTGGGCCCTGAAAAAGAAGCGCCAAGGCTTGTTCCCTGCTGATCACTGTATCAAAGTCAGTGGGTACCGAAGTAAGATATATCTTATTACTGTTGAATAAACAGCTTGGATTTATTCGAACCAGTCCAAATTACAAGTTGCTCTCTAGCATTCATTAACAAAAGTATTCTGACAGATTAGATAAAATTAAATAATACATAAGTCTTCTGACTGATTAGCTGCTATGTTATGTAAATCGCTGACATAGTAATTACCTACAGTAGATGATGTGTCACAGACTATGGTAATCAGGACTTGTGCGTTGGATTCGGGTACTTTCACTGCAGATACAGGTATGTCCGTACTAACGAATCGGTAAGTTTTGTGGTACAAGAGAAAGCAGGTAGGTCCTCAATTGTTTGTTTTTTCTCACATTTTCCCGGGTAATATTTTAGAGACACTCCGTCAACATAGTATAATTACTATGTGTTATTAAGTAGCGTATTACTCTGCTAATAATGGATGCAGCAATTACTCACAACAATTATTGGCACGACAAGCAGTCTATCCCTTCACTCATTTCCAGAAATAGTACGTATATCGCATTGCGGTCATTTCAAATATAATGGCCATGAATATTCCGGTTGTGTGCAATCTTGCGATACCGATGGATGCAACCGTGCTTCTAGAATGGGTACTCATTCGTATGCCGCCTGTGTGGTACCAATAACAGCAGTGGTCTTCACTGCTCTTCATTCTTAATGTTTACCTGATTTCATCGACATCTCGTCCAGAATATTCCTACAGCTGGGCAATATTGTTTTTCAAATTATGTACTGTACAAAAGATCAGTATATTTCAACATTCTCAATTTTGTATGCCTTGAGGATGCCTCACCGATCAGGTTAATTTGCTCGATATTTATCACTAACGATTGTTTTGACAGAATTTCCTTCAACTATATTATCTGTAAATTCATTTTCCGACGTAAAATGTGATTGAAATAGATCAATGAAGTTGAAACAAGATAAAGTGATGCAACTCCCATTCTTTCATATCCATCCAATAGCTCTGCTCAAAGGAACTCTTCTGAAGAACCCGTCTACCAAACAGCCGAAGTAAATGCAAAAACACTGAGTACAACTATTCCTAGGTTAAAAGCTCTGGTTAGGTGCTCGCTCACTCATTACATTCATGATATTTGCAACACTTCAAAGACCAAAATGAAAAGTTGTACTTAATAAACTTTACGGCGCATAAATGCTTTTGCAGTAGACACATTGCAGAACAATGCTTCTTTTTAGTTGAAAACAATTCGTGTGAAGTCGATAGTTGATGAACAGCACACATTACACATCTTTCAAATAACATCAATGGAAGGTAAAAAGTCAAGAAAAGTGCAATTTTTTTAAAGCGACATAATACTGAATGAATACTGCGTCATAAAACGATGCATAATGCATTTGGAACTTTTGAGAGAATCGCTAGGTTTAATTTTTTTAATTCCTTTTCAAAAAAAAAAACAAATGAAATATTTCATTTTATATATACTCGGTATAAATACCACATAGTACCACGAATGCACACTTCACATAAAGCAATTTTCAAAAACTTGAAAAAACTCATCACTAAGCAGTGAAATATGCAGTACGAAATTGTTCCCTTGCTCAGCTGTCGACATGAAAGTAAGCTTGGGTATGGAATGAGTATAGAATGTAGGATTAAGCAGTAACATTCATTTCATCATAACCCGACGACGAACCGGATTTCCTCATATCACCGCTGATAGTATACATAGTATATATATGGATTAGGTCTGTGGATATCACTGCAAAAATTTCATTTTTCTTTCTCACTAACCTGCAACAGCCATGACTTTGCCCTGCACATTGCATAACGAGTGGATTCGTTTACATATGTTTAACGATTTCCTACTGCAACCATATAAGAAAGAAAATTAAAAAGTAAACAGAAAAAAAAGCTTTACAAGGAACCAGCACAAAAGCATTATTATATACAGCAAATCTGCGCACCCTGTGATGGGACGGCCATATTAGGATGACTTTTCATGATTTATTTCATTGAAAGCAGCTCCTGTCTTCAGAAACGGTGCCTTTCCACCAATCCTGAAAACACACATATTGTAGTAGTGATTTATCACTCATTAACCTGCACAAAAGCTTAAATGAGCCAAATACACAAGCACCGAAAGTTTATGGTTCGTTTCGATTCACCAATCTCTACCGCAAAGTGTGGACAATAAAAAGGAAAACGTGTCATAGGTCTCCCTTATCAAAATGATGCCAGTTCCTCGCAATATTGAATTGTACATTTGCAACGTAAGGATATTTCAATTCTCTCCATTACTTCCGATAAAGCCTAAACTGAAAACTGAGAAACAAAAAAAAAAAAGACTGAATTATACACTTACAACTTGTTTATATCATTGATGTATTGCTTCGCTTTGAAAACGTTACGATTGATGGGTTCATGGTAAACTTCATACACTTTCGGTATTGTGAACACAGCTAATACAGCTGAAAAGGAAGACAGGGACGTACGCAATATAGTTTTTTTTTTGTTTTGTTTTCGAACAATAAAATGTAATGCAATTCATATATCAAAGCTATTATCAGAATGAAACTCTTTTCATAATTCTGTAATCCGAGAAACAATACGCAATAACTCACCAAGGACCAACAGAGATAGAACAGAGAACCAGCAGCTGACATAAGTTAATGCCCAAAGCAGAAGACCAAACTGAAAAATAATCACTATCTTAACGTATTCAGTTAAATGGGCTATTTATCTGTCTATGCCAGCTTAAGCGAATAAATCGCGCTTGAATGGCAAATGAAAGCATAACAGATCAAAGTGCAAAATTTTCCATCAAATAAAATCACCGATAGATCCGATCATAATCAAATTTCAAAAAAAAAGTTGCCTTAACACTTTCCACAATACTTTCCACCAAAAATAACCGCCTCAGCTTGTTGCCGATAAACTGCATATGTTCAATAAGTGTATCCACTTGCTGATGTACTTTTTCTTTAGGTAAATGAAATTCCATGTTCTCCAAATATGCCCTGAATGAAACTATTTAGATAACTTGACAAACACCAAAACACATGCAGTCAATACATCTGCAAATTCTCCAGATGTTGACGACAGTACTACGAGCCAGTTTCCCCTCATTCCACTTTTTCGCACACATATTCGTTAACTGTTATTAACACGTCCCTAAACGGTTAGCCTGTTAATTTTTTTAACATTTACCACAGAAGATAGAAGCCTTTTATTATCCAAAAATGACTCATTCGACTTACTGATATGGATTTGCGCAATCTGTTTTCCTAATCTGTGCTTCTACCAACTTGTAAATACGAAAACCGAGCGTACCACCGAGGACTGATAGTCCAAGATAACTAACGGCTGCAATCAAAGGAAACTTGGCGAATACAAGCAACGTAAGAAGAATAACACCAAGTATTGCACCAGATTTCTTCGGATCGCGCCAATAAACTATGTGCAGAACTGAAAAAGGGATTATGCACTATTACCTGTACAGTTAAAACTAATACATGCGTGTAAAAACAAAGGAATGTAATAAGTATGCATAAAACCTATTACTTCTTGATTCTCACGGATAAGGAATGTTAATTATTTCGCCTGCACAAGAGGTGAACTTTGTATTCTATGATTCTCCGATACTTAATTTTCATGATATACCGGAATGGAAAGTTGAAATGTTTTCGTAAAAAAATTTTTAAAAGTCGATCTACGCCTGTGCACTGCATCACGAAAATATTTACAATCCTCGGGCACATTCAGAAATAAAACTACAATTATACCAGCCTTTCCCATTCCCCCTTTCGGATTTCTCCTTTCAACTTGGAAGATTGCAAAGTTTATCAGAATTCCAAAGGATTCAAAATCCGTTACAAATAATGAATATACGAAAAAAGTGAGGTCTGACACTCGGACCCAAACTAATTAAGAAGTAACACTTAAAAAATGAATCTCTATCAAAGTCACAAATTCTCTTTTTTGATAAATATTTCCTTCAACAATTTCACTCAATAGTGTTATAAACCCAGTGATGTCTAGATCAAACTGAAGCACCACGGGAAAGCGCGAGATTAATCTTCCGTCATCTTTAAATTTTCAAATTTTTACCATCCTGCCTTTGTGATAGAGCTTGTTTGCTAAATTGGCCTGCAGCATAAACAGTGGTTACAACAGACGTAATCAAAGTCGTCGTGAGTCCGAAGCGAAGAAACATACGGGTTATTAGCGAGATCAGAGCATACACGGTACTGAATATGACTTCAAAAATACCTGAGCTCTGAGTAATTGAATCTGCCATTGTGATGCACGAGTGCTGTCAACCTGCTAAATTGTATTTGATTCTAATAATAAAACATTTTCACCACGGTAAAAATTTAATTCATACGCGTACAATAAGGAACCGATCAATCACTAAATTTTTCACAAAAATTACAAGGATTTGGGGAAAAAAAGATGGGAGCAAGAATGATGTTAACGAAATAAGTCGTGAAAGGTCTAGGAAGGAGAATGAAGGCTGTTGACTCGCGAAAAATATGAGTCAGAAATGAGAGTCTGTGTTTCACTTCGTAAACTATCAAAAGAGAATCGCGTATGGCAAAATTAATTCCGTGATCAACTCACACTTATCGGATCATTTCACCACCACACGTAGTTTTGTAATAAATTCTTCCCTCTGAAACTAGGTAAAAAACCGTGAACATGACCATGGTAACATTCTAATCATACTACGTACACATCAATTTCATCATGGATGTCACATTCCCAAACAATTTTTTATGCGCTAGCAGAATCCTAGCACGGATTATAAGCAGATCTTGAAGAAACAGAAATTAAGATTACAGATGGATTTCTTCCGCTTCATCTCTAACTCATAATAGTTGACAGTTATGAGGCATTCTCCAAACGCAAAAAAAAGTTTATTTGAAGGAAATATTACAGAAAACTGGCGATGACAATGCCAGTCCAATGTACTATTATGGGACAAGATAAATGAGGGCGTGGAAAAGACACAATTGGACTGTTATAGTGGTTGCTGCTGATGAAGAGTTGGCGGAAGAATGCTCAAGCTGGAAAACCTCGGTACAACTAGCCAACCGTATCGATCTTCTCTTTTTCTCTTGCATTTACCTCAGCCTCCTTCGCAGCAAGAAATTCAGCACTACGTCCACATAATACACTCTCACCCGTCCTCCACATGACGCACTCGAGTATACAAGTGGATGCTTGTTTTCCCTGGGGTGACAGATGTAAATAACGTGATGCATGCTACATCCAGGCAAGGGTGATAAAACATAAAAAGGCCTATCAAGGAAGGTCATGTTTTCAAGAATTATTTCACATCGATCAGACACGTAGTCTGCAAAGAAAAATACGGGGATAATGATAAGATTATAATCAGGTTAAGGGCAATAATTGAAGGTTTCTTTGCTTCCTGTGAAATCCAAGCCTACATTCTCTCACCTTTCAGCTATTTGAATTTTTCTAAGCAACAACTGTGACGCATTCCGATTTTCTATCACTAACTCGCCCCTCTCCCAACTTCTTCAGTTCTTTTGTCAGCAATAGCGGAAGTGAAAAATCCCTCTGCATGCCAAAACAGCAATATTGTTGAATATCTCGCCGTGCAATGTACTACATCCGAGGAGTTATCCGTATGGCGGATGTTGCCGATATGATAGTTATATTTTGCGTTTTTTCTTTCGCTACAGGATAAATCCCGGATACACTGCGCTTTGAGACTTGCTCAAAGAACATTAGCGTATAAAGTACGAGAAAGAAAGCTTGGCTCTAGACGTATTTACAAGTATTTGATAAAATGTTTTTCGACCATACCGAAACATGTTGAGGTCATAGATTGAATTCATACCACTTTTTGTTTTGCTGGTTACCAAACCCTAACTGATTACAGCTCATTATAGAGGATCCACAGAATCTTTGGGGTACTAAATTCGACTTTGTTCTGTCAGTTTTGGAAAGTCTCGGAAACGTTTACATCTCAAGATCGAGCAAAACCTAATGAAATTTGTATGGAAGCTTATTGGAAGCAGACATAGAAACTTCGAAGATATATTAACAAAGAAATCGATTCCATTTTCCATCATCATTTTTGAATGCTCATAGATCTGGTGGCATTCCACCAACAATAGACATCATTGAAACAACAAACTGAATAAATTATTTACCGTATTCAACACCATCATTAAGTGGTATATAGATGGTTCATAAAAATACTAAAGTGTACAGAAGTGCAACTTCTCCATGCACGTGGTTTTGACGATAGCCCACGTGGTATCTAGGATAAGAAGTGATTTTAAGATTTAGTTATTGTTGGGTGCCAAGCAGTTAGGAAAATTGAAAACTTGAAATGACAAAAGGATGACTAGTGCTCTTTGCAAATCATGTCACTCTATTTTGATTGAATTAAGTCCTAAGAACTAGCCTTCTCTTGCCATAAAACAATCCGATATTTTAAATACCTTTCACAATCTACGAAGCTCTTTTTTTTCTATTTTTTTTACTTCCTTACTTTTATTTTTTTATTATTTTATTTTTTATTCAGCTATGGGTAGCTAATAACTAACAAACTCAGTCGTGATATCAAGCAGGTAATGCTCGAAGACGAAAGCAATGATAACTTACATCTCGCATCCATTTCCTTGAAATGAAATCTGGCACCTTGTGCACTGTTCTTCAATATGGAACTCGGATGTTCACTACTGGTAGCTGGAAGATTCGTTTAACAAGTAAAAAAAGGCTCAAAAATATTCGTTTTTATGCATTTGAAAGCTGGAATAATTTAGGTTACAGCTCTCTCTCTCTAACAAAAAAAAAGGATGTTCAGAACTCCAGAGATGAACTGCAAGTCAGAAACAGCCACATCTTCTTCAACCTTTCTTGAAAAGATTTATGCCACCTAATCTATTCGACGAAACATTAATTTCTAATCCTTTAAACCTTACTTTTGTAATTATAGCATTGAAAATTTACTTCTGATAGTTGCTTTAGATGTCAGGAGTCAAATTTGCTTCAAAAGTGCTTCATTTAGCAAATATGATTTTCAAATCTTTTTTACCATTGAAATAAATATTCTCAGTATCTTACCACAAACCACCAGAGCATTAAAGTGATAAGTGAAGGTTCTTTTATTTCATCGACATTGTTGTCGAATGTGTTAGAAATATCTGAATCTATTCTATGCCATCTAATTTTCATTCATGCTAAGAATAATTGTATTCAATACTGTAATAAAATATCGCTTCTGTTAGAAAAAATAGATGATATTCCAGCCTTTCTTTAATTTAGCATCATGGTCCTAAACGATATTTTTATCGATATTAGGATGAAAGGAATCATGAAAATGGGGCTCTTAAATGAATCAAAAAAACTACCTGGTAATAAACTTTAAAAATTGTGTTGCAGAATGCCCTTCAAGCATTCAAGCTGTGCAGGCTGTCAAGGCAAGATTAATGAAAACTAATTTAAAAATGGAAACAAAAAAAAAGGGAAAACTTGCTTAATCTATATGCAGTTTGCCCCAAATCAATCGTCGTTGGTTTCACGTCCTCATCATCGAGCTCTTTTGGTGGTGTCGGTGGGCGGGGAGACACTTCGAAACCACTGAAACTCAACTACCGCTGAAGTTATCATCTTACCACCGCAGTTAATTTCTTTACTCTTTTTACCTTATCTAAGCCGGTCACTGTTCATCAAACCATCTACATTAGAGGCTTACCTTCGTTTTAATGAATCAAAACCACGGTCGAATTCTATATCCTCAGGGATCTGCAATTAATGTTTAATAATACAAAAGAGAACACAGGAATTGCACTTGCGCAATAATCTTGCTATAGGATATTTTTAATAACACCTGAAGTCAAGCAGCTGATAAATGCAAAAAGACCAACCTGGTGTGGTATGGTCAGTGGTTGTTTTCTGTCAAACATACTCTCTTCCGCGCTGCTATCATCTAAAACATAAAAAGCATTAGCAGAACATGATTACCTAAAACTCAAACAAAAAAAAAAAGAGTATTGAATTTGTGTGATGACCAGCTCATATTAATTACGAAAACAGGTGCTCATCGGTGGGTTTAGTGATTTTCAGCTGTACCAAGTTAAAATATTGAAATTGCCTCAAAAAACTTTTTAGCATATCGAATCATTCGCTAGTTGCCGATCACACCTTTTCAGTCGAAGCAGAAAGCTTGGAGATAAAATCCTTTTCTCCTTTTTAGAAGTCCCGACGTTTATTCAATACTCGAAAAAACCCACATGACAGAATAGAATTCAGCAGTTTGTAAAAGTGAAGTGAAGACAAAGTCAAAGGTGGAAGTTAAAGCAATGACTTATTATTTTGCTTTAAAGGTCAGTCCTTCGAATGATAGACATATGAGAAAACTTGCAAAAAAAGTGTACTTTTTTTCATTTCTTTTTCCATTATAATTTTTCTTCCTCTTCTCCTCGTCTCCTTTTGCAAAAATGATACGAAAAAATTACAATCTTTGGATAAAATATAAAAACATGATTATCATAATGAAGAATTCAGCAAAAAAATAAGAAATCCAAATTTGACCATTACTCACCGACAGCATAAACTGCTTTTACATTATCTTCAGCTCCAAGATGGCCTGCATTGATGACTTCCGCTTTATCAGCACATTCTCTCCAATCCGTTCGCCACCCTTGTGGTGAATCATTTATATCTTGCTGAGTACCGTCTGTTGGTTGGTGAAATGTACGAAACCCTGTCTCATACTCTGAAGGACTGTAAGTCTCATCGGTCAGTCGAATCAAATCATCATGTCTCGGCTTTGTTGCTTCACTTGACTCTTTCTGAACAAGGTTTGGCAAAAAGTCTCCAACGGAATAAACTGTTTCAGCTGCTGCACCTGGAAGAAGTAACATGATTTTTTTTTGAAGAGAGATATGCATCTATCACCGACAATTCTCCTTTAAACTCTCAATACCCAATAAAACTGCTAGAAAAGATGGCAGCCTGCTTTCCTGACAAAAACCATTACTGATCCACTAACAAAGGCGTACTTCACTCAAAATGATTGTACTTCAAACTAAGTCAAAATTGCTAACATTTAAGAGCATCGCCAGCCATCTCTGCTTTCGATGGTATTACAGTGTCGGAAACATGATGAGCGGTATCGAATATCTTATGAGTGACATCCTCAACTTCTCGTTTTAAACTATACATTGCTCTGTTTGCGTCTTCATCCAACAAATGTACAGCATCTGCATATCCACTGCCAGTTTTCTGTGCTGCATTCGAAATATCGCTGACTTTTTCGGACAACACATTTGAAACAGTATCTTTTTGATGAGCCATATCTTCTGCCTGCCTCGATAGTTCTTTCAATTTGTCACCAAAGAGATCTGCCGTATCATCAAGAGCTTCTTTTACCGTATTTGTATCACCTACAGCTTTGTTTGTAGCATCCATTATTTCCCCTACACCTACAATTAGCAAAACCCAATTTATTTTTTAATAAAAAAAATTTTGCAACCCAACTAGATAGTGAAGAAAAAATAGAAATAGAATTTTGAGACTATAATAGCAGCCTTGATGAGCTTATAATAGTTTTCTTTTCTGTAAGAACTTGATCTGTGGTATTCTTCTACCCAAATATGCCTTATTTCCCAAAATCAACTTTAAAACAAACTATTTTTGTCATTTTTTTCCTTATCCCAATTTACTTATTGTTAGCAAGAAGACATCAACGAGAACATTTTCGTGCTGATAAAATTTTGCAAATATCCCAGTTTCGAAAAAAAAATTCTGCGATGAACTTCACAGAAGCCCAAACATTTAAACTCTTAAAAACATGATTCACTCCTAGCTCGTTCAACTAGATTATGCACTACTGTATGCTGGAACATGCAACTTAACTATACATGGTAAACAATGAGTGAAACTTATGCAGCCACACTTACCTGTCTTTGCTCCATCGCTAACTTTTCCTGCATCACTCTCTCCAAACTCGTCAGCTTTTGACAAACTCCAGTTGTATGGTTCCTCTGACCGGTACTCATGATCCATAATGTTTTCCTTAAATAATATTATTAGTAACATAGAATGAGAGTTTCGAGAATCACAACTCATGCGCAAATGGTATGTACGTCAGTTGAAAGTTCAAAACTAATAACTTTCGATTCGTCAAAGAAAACACCATGAGCAATCTGCAGTCATATTTACCACGTTATGATAAAATATACCTATTTATAACAGAAGTAAGTCATGTAATGACAGTAAAATTTAGATCGACATTTATCACTGCATATCTCAAGCAAAAAAAACTTTGAAAATATGAAACACAGAGTTTAGCTCAAATGGCTCCCTCCTCATGTATAGAATCATTATTGACAGGCGACAAAAAGTGCAGCTTATGTTGCGCTCAATCAATGACTGACAGCTTGTAGTTGCCAGTTTTTTTTTTTTGCAAACAAATGCACTAAATGATGGATATGAGAACGATATCAATAATGCATCCGAGAATATTACCTGATAAACACAGAGATGCACAGAACAAAATAATTCATGACAAAGACATAATCTGTTAAAAAATTGGAAAGATGACAAAAACAGAATAGCAGTTATTATAGAATCCAGCTAGAAAAACTGCTGTCAACTGGTCTAGCCATAAGCGATGCATAAGACATACAGATAATTCTTGCGTGTTATCATCATGTCAGCTAATAATACCAAAATTCTTTGTCAAAAGGGAATTGATAAAACCCAAACAGTGAAAAAGCGAGAGTAACTTCAGTAACAATCAACGATGGATTGGTTTTGAACAACAGAAAGGAATCACATTCATATATTTAATACCACCAAGATTATTCTTCCCATTTCATTCAATCCTAACGAGCAGCAATCGATGCACAGGCATTATAGAAAACAACGGCGGCATGGACAACGTCTGCATCCACACCACTGCACTGAACATAACTCATTTCCTCAGAGATTGCGGGCTCCTCCAGTGTTGCATTAAACTTTAATCATTGAAAATGTGGAGAGAAGAGGGTGGTTTTCATCAATATCAGTAATTGCAATATATCAGAAAAGTACTCTCCAAAACAATAACATGCCTGTTGCAGAGAAAAAAAAAGTGGAAAGAAAGACTGGCTTTTGATTTTCAAGAACACGTCAGATATTCAATTAAATTTAAAACATCACTCGATAAGCCAGAAAAGAATGGTAAAATAATTCAAAAAGATTAGAGCTAAAGATTTAGGGACTTGAATCCTACGACTAATAATGCCAATACAATAGGCAAAAGATTTTGGTCATTTGCTCATTTGGTTTCAAATTAATGTCATATTTCATAGAATGCAAACAACTTTGTAGGTTGTCTGTAAATTCTAAATCTGTAAGCTGAAACATACCAAATGAGTAACCTATGTACAAAAATATTGCGTAGGAGATGATGCAACCACGCATTCACTTGGATGCGACAGCCCAACACTATTTGACATTCCAAAAAATGTGAATAGTTAAGCATAAGCATTTTGTTGGAAGCCTCTATCATTCTCTATTAAAATTTGATATAAAGAATGAAGGAATCTAATGCGAGCAAATTAACAAGATAGAGAACCACGAAACAGACTTCTGCGATGAAATCTTTCATTCCTTCATTTACTAAATGAAAACTGTGTAAGACTGTTAGTTTAGTAAAATAAACAGCATCAAAAGTTTAGACATCTCAAAAACACCATTTATCAAGCCTTCGCAACAGCATGAATTCACCATAAATCCAAACCGTTGAATGATTCTTTTACATTTTCCAAAATCTCTTTTTTATGCATAATGGTTTATAATCATTTTTTTTAAAAATGTTTTTATAATCATTTTTTTTTTAAATCTTGTGGAACTTTACGTCTTTTTTTACCTTTATAATCTTTGTTTATGCATAAAATACTCTTCATTTTTTCCATATTCCCTTTAAATTTGGGTAGGAAGCAGAAGTACTACTATAGAGATGCAGATAACCAGATTATAGAAAGAGTAGAATTCAAAAAAGACGTAAAGTTCCACAAGCAACTTGAAAACCAGAGTTGCGACAAACTATTATCTTTTACAAAAAATAATGGACAAAAATAATGGACAGGTCGTTCCATTTCACACACAAGTGTAAACAAAAATAACTCACAACAATGTATCTTTGGTCTCTTTTCCCCTTTTCACCATCGCTATCATTTTGCATTTGCAACATTTTGTATGACAATGTATCACCAACTAATCCAACACTGAAAGTTCTGAAATTAGCAGAGGACATAGACACTAGACATATGCAAGAGAAGTATTAAACAGTTCAAACCTAATAAGTGGCAATAGAAATTCCGCAAGAAACCGGGATCCTCTGGTCTTAAATACATTAAGCAATTAAAAATATCGGGGATACAATAATATTGGAGATTCAGTTGATTCATTTACCTGTCTTCAATGTTAAGATAAATATTGCGTCATCATTCACCATCATCATTCAAAAAAAAAAAAAAAAAACACACAGAGTACTAACAATCTGCACAAAACAAAAAAAAAAACATCAAAAAATTCCCCTCAAAAGTGATCCATAGCCTTTTTAATGTCCTTCAGTATTCTGAAAGCCTAGATTGCATTTTCTTCGATTTATCTTACTTCCAATCACATCATTACTGAATGCATAGTTAAAAATGGTTAAATAACCTTTTTTGTACATCGCTGTGCTCCACCTTCACGAATTCATTGCTACTTCCATCAGAGGAGCCTGAAGGGCTAGCAGGAATTACATCGTAAGTATCGTCACCACCAACTGTTTGTACTGCTAGTTCTTTAGCTGGAATCTGTACTGCTGATGTAGCCGTTGTACTCAGTATATCACTCACAACAGATTCGAAATCTAACTTTTTTTTCTGCAACGTTATCATTGCTATTATTTATAAAAGTCTCGTGTTCCCTGTCACCTTTTCAGCATGAACAAATACTGAAGCTATCTCAAAACAAGTATCCACTAAGTTCTTTTCACTTAAAAAGGTTTCACATCATTTTCTTTGATTTTTTTGTTTTGCTTCACTGAGCACGGTGTAATATGTTGTGGTTGTCATGTTGGAAACCTCATGTCACCTATCTTTCTCATAATCTAATGTCACTGTTGACAAATTACAAATCGCATGAACCAGCTAGACTGTCTTATAATGCAAAATCTTTATATTGGGCATTTTCTTCTCAAAAATCGTATTTTTCCACTTTTCCAAACAGAAATTTAGCTTTAACTGATATTCACAACCCAACTGATAAAGCTGAAATAGCTACAACCTTTGAAAATGGAACTTAGGCCATACATTTAAGGATGTCGATGGTGTAGACGACTCTTGGTAAAAACTGGAATTAAGATCCATCTGGAAAAATTATGTTTTCACGTTACGGCTTTCTTGGTGTTCGATAAAACCTGAAATAAATATCGAATTTATTGCAATTTCATCAACCTTGCATGTGCAAAGCTAGTGTTACGAGGTATCATGGAAATTAATTTGATAAATTTTACAAATACACTAAAAACTAAATTTTGAAGCGTTTAGATCAATTTACAATAATCCAGGTGTAATCAGTAATCCTCATATTTAAAGTCACTTGATGGTTAGGAGAACCGTGACTCACTTCGTCTGTCCGCTTTCATCTTGTCCAAGGAATCCCGGAAGAGCACTTCGGGCATTATTAGTTGATAAATTCCACTAGCTGCCTAAATAAATTCTCAAACTATGAGTCAATCCCCGCCTTGCCTGATACATATAATGTGAAACCCAGTTCACAACCGCATACCTGTAAACACCTAAGTAGGCCAAACCGTTTAAATCTCTCGATGGAAAAAAAATTTCCTGAGGGAAGAAAACATTTGATAACAACTACTTTTCAACAAATTACTTTCGTTTCCTCTTCTCCACTATTTCGGACAACTTCTGTTTTCCATTCCTCTTCATCTGCTATGTTCTTTCCTCATCATCCTGAAGCTCTGACCAACTGTCATAAACGAAGATAATTTGAACAGATGTCTCAGATGAAATTGTCGGACGCAAAATCTGTTGTTGCACTTTACGGCCAAGTTCCGACTGTAAGATAAACGTGGGGATCTCGTACGCTTCGTTCTTATGAGATATTAACTAGCTAACAGTAAGCTAGAATTGCCGGAAATAATCTCATCTGATTGATGTCTTCGCAGATTCTATACTACGATGTCTTCGTGATGTCAGCGAAGCAGAAATGGTTGAAACTATGGATAAGAACGTCTTCCATTATTCCTGCATTCCTTCATTTCTTTTCATTTGTGGAGTGGTTACAGTGAATTGTGTAAGGTAACTAAGCAATTAATGGTTCATATAATTGAACCTGTTGGTAATAAAATAACACTGATAGTGTGGCAGAGAGGGAAATATGCAGCTTTCTCATCCAAAACACCTTCTCCGTTCGATGTGTCCTATTTGAAGTTAATTATCTCATTATTCACCTCGCGCAGTTGTGCTCATTCCAAGGGGACGCGTCCAGTGGTGTGCATTCCTAGTTGATCAAACAAAGTTCTTGTCAATTAGATTCTTTTAAATCAATGAAACTTGTGTGGTGCCAGCTTACTGTTTTCGCCTTCATTGGCACTTCCATCGAATGTGTTTTGAGTGAGTCGATTTTGAGATATTCCATCATTCAATTTTTGATTTAATTTAGAAACTGACGTATCACTGTATTTGGACGAACAATGTTTAGTCCATATTTCTTATGAACTGATGCTACCCATACTGGCTTGATAATACTGATTTCCAGGCACTCAGATTGATGTAGAACCACAGTTCAGCTCTGTAACACCTTATGAAACTGTAGGTTCTCTGCCTCCAAAGGTTTATGGCGTGGTGGAAGAACGACCTGCTATTGATGCTGTGCTGGAAGCTCCTAAATCAGTTGACAATTGGCGAAATAATAATGGTAGCAAACAAAAGGAAAATGACAAAAATTTACCCACCGAGAAACGGTCGTCATCCACATCAATAGACTATGAGCAGTCGAAAAATTGGAAAGTACCGAACGGTGCTAAGCTTTTCGGTTATAATTTACAAATGATAGCCGGTTATATACCAACATCGTATCTCAGTAATCATAGTCGGAAGGATGACAGAAGAAAATGGGAACTACAAAACTCTGAAATGTCTGTGGACAGCTATGCGGAATATGTGCCAGGTTACAACATTAATCCGATTAAGAATTACGACGTTAATCGAATGAGCAATGAACCGAACACAGTGATTGATCCAGCACATTTGCTGAACAACAGTAGTACTGATAAACTAATGGAGAATAAGCCGATCGCGCACATGAATTTGAATCCTGGAGAGAACAAGTTCATGAGAAAGCGAGCAGAGCCCAACAACAACAATGTTGGTAGTACTACCGTCGGCTTAGCCAATTTCTATGATTCACTATGGCCAATGATGGAAGCTGAACCGGACGATGGAAAGGAAGAGGACGAAAACATTTCTGAAAGTGAGGTGAACCATAGCACCGCGAAAAATACTGACAGCACAACAGCGGAGAAATCAAATTTCCTAAATATAAAAGATCTTCCAGAAGATGACCCGATAAAGTTATTTCATTCAACCGTAGAAAATGGTAACGCGAGAAATGAAAGAGAAAATCGAGAAAAACCTCATATTATAATTCAACAAAACAATAACTTTTCAATGAGAAATAGATTTGATGAAAAATTGCTGGAAAATTTGACTTTAATCCCGAAAGTGGTTCAATTGCGGGATGAAATGGGAAATGGAAGGGAAGAAAACCCTCTTTTTAAGCAGTTTACCGTGGAAAAACCTGGAATGAATCATATTGATGGACAAGCTGCAGCGATTTCGAAGGAGTTATCAGAGTTATCTCAGGTGATCCCACGACGATCACTACCATTGATAACACCAGAAACCAATGTTAAGCCTTTATTCGTTCAACAAAGCACTTTTGGTAAGAATGGAACAACAAATGACATTATTAATTGGATGGCGCAATCCAAAGAACAGAAACGAACAGTAGAAGATATCAAAGGATCATCAGATCTTCACGTAAATGATAATGATGAACATGGGAAATCAATTCGGAGCGGAGAATTCAATGGCAATAAGAGACGATGGTCACAGCAAAGGTTAGCTGAAATGCAAAGCAGTAATGAAGATGCTAACAAGGGGAAGAAAGAAAATAAATATGATGAGGCTGATAACGACGTGGTTGATAATCATAATGATATTACTGGTGATGGTGATGATGACGATATACCGAAGGAGAATGACGATGAACAGGGAAATTCTGAAGAAAAACAAGAAGGATTTCGTTCACCTATCTTTCACCCAGTGGGGATCCCAACTTTCGAGGAATGGTTATCCAACTTGCCAATACGACCTGTTTTTCCATTCGGTGCCAAGAATGATATGCGACCATCGTCTGATTCTTTTCACTTGTCTTTTCTTAAGCCATTTAGACAAGTAAGTGAAAATGAGGAGAATTCACAAGAACAATATTCAGTTGCAGATTCCAAGAAAAAAGTGAGAGACCCATTGGATGATGATGGTTCTGAGGATGAGGATGAAGGTCACTTACAACATGATCGATTCATATTACCAAGAAATGTACCGTATGAATAGATTGCTATAATAGAATTCAAATGAAGAATATTTCATTTTGAATTGCATTTCAAAACATCCAGTTTAGCGTTCTTGTAGTTTTTTTCCGATTTTTGGAGCAAGCAAGGATGATGCATTTTTAAATTTATTTGCTTCAATTCTGTTTAGTTACTCATAATTTATCTGTTACTGAAGGAGAAAAGTTTTAGTTGTGATATTAAAATATTTTCGTGCTGGTTAGAAATATCCTGTAAGTGGTTTACACTAGTAGACATTTATTTACATACACATCACTATAAACGGAAGAAGCAATATGAAGCTATCAAGTGCATGATGCATAGGAATGGTATCCGATACACTCATTGTTTCACCTGTAGGAAGTAATAAGCCAAAGTGCAACAATAAAAGGTTTCATTTGTCCTTCTTTTACTTAATCATTAAATGATTTCCAAATATGCTTTTGAATTTCTACTCTATCACATTAAATGTCAACTATATTAAATTATCCAAAGGGTCTGAAATCAATATCGACAGCAAGTGGTTGTGATATTAAAATATTTTCATGCTGGTTAGAAATATCCTGTAAGTGGTTTACACTAGTTGACATTTATTTACATACACATCACTATAAACGGAAGAAGCAATATGAAGATTACGGTGACATCAAACAGTCTGAAATTTCGGCTAATGTGAAGTTTTGCAATCCCACCATTGCAAAGATATCCGTTGCAAGAATACAGGATATCTTCTGTATGCTGAACATTGGAATCCATCAACTGAATCTGGAAATAGTTCGTTAAATCATGAACTATCAGAATCCCTTGGAAATGACAAGTCAGCAAGTGAAGAAGAATTAGCACAACCAGACATATTTCAGATAGCTGAGAAATGAACCTATTACTTGAAAAGTATATAATAGTACATAATATATTGTTATCATGGAATCTTTTTCAGTTTAGAAATGAATTTTTTTTTCTTGCGAACCGGTAAATTATGGCTACCGTTGTATTGCCTTTGTGAATTATTTTTCTGAATATATTGTTATCTATATCAATCCACACAGCTCGGCTCAGTAGTCACGAGCTATCGTTGAACCGTTCTCTGAAAACTTTTCATGAAAAGCTGTTTTTAATTTAACTTTCCGAAATTGTTAATTTCGAAGTAACACAATATCGGGAAAGCTATTTGCAAAGTTACTTCAACCTGATTATACCTTAACTTCATCCTTTCCTTCCTGACTGACTTCAGTTGACTTTTAAATTGAAATAAGTAGGTCTGAAGGTTACCATATGAATTAGAATATCAAAGATCAATTTTTAGCCTAAAATTCTGTGCATGACATTGTTATCACAGCGAAACCTCGGGCAAAATGCTAGAGGTACCGATATGGCAATCGCTTATTAGCGCGGTTGAAGACAACTTTACTGGGCATAATTGGATGATTGTTAATACGTATGGAATGAAAGATAGCGAATAATGTACCACAAATCTGATGGCCAAAGGTTGGACTGAGAATGACGAGTTTGGTGCACACTTCTGTGAGAAGACACCACCGGCAATGATTTCTTAATACTGTCGCAAGACTCGTTCGTAAAATAAGGTAATTGCCGCAAGTAGCGTGAATGATTCAAATCACCTTTTGCCTTAAAAAGGTCAAAGTTCATCGATTAGGGCTGATTCTTAGTCTTCGACTTAATCTGCATGATTCTCATTAATTCCACTCGGTTAATAATTGTTTAAAATTGATATGGTAGGGCTGACCGACCCAACGTTTGAGGATGTTTTTCGATGAGCAACTGTAGCATTTCCCTGGGAAGAGTGACGGTAAATTCACTGCTCGCTTCACCGTACCCCGAAAATGAAAGAAGTAATCCTGTAATATGGGGATACATTCCGAGGTAGAAAGTTCATAATCGATGACAAACCCTCAGCCAAGGACTCATTGTTCTTCAACCGTTTCCTCACGTGTTTCAAGTTAAATTTTTCGACAACTTCGAAGAGTTGATGTTAATAGGAAGAATGCGAAGGAGAAGCAGAAGAGAAAAGAGTTGGAGGAAAGATCGATGTGTAGAAGGAATTGAGCTGTTCATCAGCAAATGCTCAATGCCCTTTAGCATCAGTGTGAAGAGCCAATTAATGGCATTGTCTTGAATGTCTCAAAGAAACTTTGTTACTGTTCTTAGGTCCTCAGAAGTGTGGGCATTCAGCTGGTAACCGATGGAGTGACCTAATAATGATTTGCTTCAAAACAAGTGTCATCGGATAAACAGATAAGCTGGAAGCATCGGATCTTCCAAGCGAATGATCAGCAAAGAAAGGATGTGTATATGTGTGTTCGTTTGCTTGCCAAGCCTTAATCGATCTGTTGTGCCTTCTTGCACGTGCATTGGGCCTACTTACACTGTGTTGTACGTGTACAACTCAGACAGAAGAGCGATATGCTAAGTCTTTTAGAGTAAAAATTTAACGAAGTGCAAATGCTTGAAAGTGCCGAAATTTCAGAAATTGAGGGAAACAGAAAGGAATGGAATAGAGAGAACATGAGGGTGCTCCTACTTATTCTCTGATTTCAGTCCAACTTATACGACACCCATTGCATGGAGGAAATTACAAACCGACAGATTGACAAGCACAGACACAGACATACGCATATATCTATCTCTATCGATGAACATGGATAACGATATTGAGGCATTCCAAATTTCAGTAGTTGTAAGCAGTGGAAAGAAAGGCGAGAAAAGTTACCATCAACATCACCACAATGATGGACTGAAAACGATACCGTCAATTTCTCATAACTCCCTCATTTACAGTCTTCTTAGTGTTTTATGTGGCTGTAGGGTCCGCTATTGTAGAGCGTCGTCTGCAAGTCACAGTTCTGTGCTTCGTCCATAAGCCAGAAACCCCTGCTCATGATTCGCATATACCAGGTCATGTCCATGAGCGTCATTGTTGGAGTAGGCCTTACCATTCATGCGACTGCGATTAGATTTACCCGCCCGACCCGTCGCTAAGGTCTGTCGTCGGGAACCGACCGTTTACGGATCGATACAAATATCAAATTCAACTCCCTCATTTACAGTATCAATATAAAAAGAGTAAACTTGCTAGCTTAGTAAGTAACGAACGAAGGCTTAACTCTTTAAATAATATGCAAATAAATGTTGGTTAGTATAAAACGAGGTGAAAGGTCGGGTGAGTTTCATTTCATAATTGATAGAATATTGGGCTGGTGGGAGTGTTGTAGTGTATTCCTCCACAGTTCTTTTTGTGAGGAATCCAGAGAAATTGGACATTGTAATTGTCTTAGATGGTAGAATTAGGTTCGAAGCCAAACATACGAATTGGTGCTGTGATCGGGGAACAATGGACGGTCAAAAAGAAATTGGGTGAAGGTAGTTGTGGTATAGTTTTCCTGCTCGCCAACATTTCAAATCCAAAGGTACGGGAATTTGAGTGGATGTTGCAAGATTCCATTTATTTCATAAAGTCTTACCAGGGAAATTGTAAGTTTGTTGATTGAATATTCAGGCTCACGCAGCAATGAAAGTGGAACCATTAATGATGAATAGTGATGACGAGATACTTAAAATGGAAGTGTTCGTGTTGAAGAAAATGCAAAAATCAAAGCACGCTTGTCGGTTGTTTGGTGCAGGCCGCACAAGCACTTTCAATTATATGATAATGTCACTTCTCGGAATGTACGTATGTTAACACGTTAACTAGTTGTCTGTCCTCTCCCCTATACGTGCAAGAGCATATGCGTCCACCAAAAATATATATTTAACGCTTTACAGGAATTTAAGTGATTTGCGACATATGATGCCTAAGAAACGTTTCACAACATGCACAAGCCTAAGATTAGGCAAACAAGGATTACAAGTACGCTCTCTGACCTAATTTGATTAAGAAAATAGATTTGCTAGTGAGAAATTCCACACTTTGTAGTTGTCAGTGGTTGTGCTCTGCACTTATCATTTTCCCTCGTTTTCCGTCCGTTCCGATGACCCATGTCCAGGATAGCCAACATATGCCTAAATTTGGTCATTAAGCAACTATTTTAGGCTCTAAAAGATTTACATACAACTGGATTTATACATCGCGATGTGAAACCGTTCAATTTCTCCGTGGGGTCAACACCATCCACGAAAAGGACTTTATTCCTCTTTGATTTTGGCTTATCACGACAAATATTCCTACCAGTACAAGGAACGAATGAAATAAAACTTCGAGAACCAAGGAAAAAAGTTGATAAGCTTTCTCCTTGGAAACAGAAAGTACATTCAGTTCGAAAGATGCCGTCCTCAACCTCAATAATGAAATCAAACAGTTGACTTTCGACCTTCCATAGACAAATACAGTAATGTCGTAATGGCTGATGAGTTTGAATGACTTCCTCACAGTGATCAGAATTTTTTAGGTAACTTTTAGAGGTACCGTTCGTTACTGTTCCATCAACGTACATCAACATAAAGAGCAAGGTCGACACGACGATCTCATCTCATTGATATATACTCTCGTTGAGCTTATCACAGGTGAATTACCGTGGCGGGGAATGAACCGACGTGAATGTGCTAATGCCAAAGCAAGTGTATCGGACAAGAAACTTTTCAATGTGAGTTTCATAAATGTTCAGAAAGTGGATTAAGTGTATGCGCGCAGCGCCTTCCATTCCTCCAGCACGTGTCAATGTCACCAGCTGATGCCAATAACAAAAATTGTTTACAGCAGTGTCCTGGAAATTTTACAGCAATTTATGCGTATCTGAAAGGGCTTGAATACAGCGATTTACCGAATTATGAATTCATCGATAAAAAATTTCATGATGTTTTATCAAGCAAGAAGTATGAGTTGAAAATTAAATTTGCAAATAGCCACGTGGAAACAACCATTTGTTTGATTTCACGTAAACAATGACTGTGAATGTCCGAGGAGTGGCCAGGAATCAGGAGATTACAAATAACAGGAAAAGTGTTTCGAAGCTTTTTTGCAGTACTAAAGATGATTGGCCGTATGATTGGGAAAGAGGTGGGCGTTATTTCGATGATGTAGCCGGCAAAATGATTCCTCGAAGACGTAAAAATCCGGATGAACAAGTGGAAAAAGATTCGGTCTGCTGCCTTCCACAAATCCCTTTTTTTGGACTATGAATTTAAGAAAAACCTAAAGATTTTCTTGATGATGGTACTTCATAAGTTTGTTTGTTCATGACTTTTGAGCCTTGATAATACTTGACATGCACAAAAATTGGGTGCAAAGCAATCTTGTAAAAAATACTTTATGTTCAATGTGAATTTGCAGGCATCAACAGTGAAAGAAGAAATACCATCAACAGTAGAAGGAGCATCAACTGAGGGAGGTGATTCGGACATGTCAGGTGTTGACAAAGAAAATACTCTCGAGGATTTACAAGACATTAAATAAACCCATTTGATCATTGAAGAGGAACGATGTTACATGTTAAGTTCGGTTCAGAGAAAAATCAATATTTACGTTGGGTCACCAGCAAATTGGAATTATGAGCAATTACAAATAAGGATTACAGCCGATCGACCAACAATTCAGTCATTTCCGGTAAGTTTAGGAAGTGAAACAAACAAAAATATGTAACGACCCTTCCTGCTGTAACACTATAATACAACACAATGTCATCAATGACCTGGCCAGAATATCTATACGAACAGTTTTTGGCGTACGGCGATTGCATCAATTTGATAGGAAAATCTCGCTGTCGTGCACAAACACTTCCTGGTAAGCACTGCTCTGGAGAAAACTTTATTTACCAATACGGTCCATCAACTGATAATTATGGCAAAGCAGTGACAGGTTGCAGAAGCCGTGTAATACAACACAATGTCATCAATGACCTTTATCGTACTCATTGTCACTTCTTGCTTTTGCGCAACACAGGTGAAGTGATATCAGTATATCATTTTATCAACATTCGAAGAGAAGACAGGACCCTGGACGACTGATGAATTAGAATCATTTAAATGATTCAGCATCTTAAGATAAAAGCTTGAAAGTACTATACTGCTGGACATTTAAGACCGTTGAATGATTTCATTATGAAATTATCATCATAAACTACTTTCAACGCTTCACCATGGCTTATACTTTCAACGCTTCACCATGGCCTATACTTTCAACACTTCACCCATCAGCCCAACCATACCAGCGACAACATGGTTTCTTCACCTCGACCCCAATTCCTCGTATTGATATCTATACGTGAAAACTGAATCCAATTGCATTAGAAGTTCCGAAATATCGGGATCGCCCACTGTTAATTCCAAAGATTTGAAAGAATTTACTTCCACTTCCGCCTTTCTGGATCTGTACAGTCGTTTCGAAATGAGGAAAACTTCACAATTTTTCGGAGAATTTCTTATGTGTGGTCGAATACATCCCGAAACGAAACATGGAAGTAGTGGTGATTGGAAAGGTCACATATCGGAATACACTTCACCATTACTTTGACAGTTTTTCTGTCAGACAGCTGAAGACTTCTCTCTATGCATAAAAGCGAAGTGCGAAGGTCACATACACACGGGTGGTTTGGTAATGTGTGTGAAGGGCAAGCAGATGTCTGTTGTGATATCCAGAAGGGATGTATGTGAAGTGCACGGGTACGAAGAGATGATTCACCACTTGCAGAGGTCAACTGTGCCTCATCTATTCAAATGGCCCCTCGCAAGGAGAACATAGTAAACACGTCACTCAGTCACCCCGGCAACACACACCAGATCGATCGAACAACGGCTAGATCTCGCGTACGTGTCGGTGCGCGTTGCAGATGTCTGTATCACAGCTACATGTGTCCGGAAGGCGTTATTTACATGTGAAGGGGCAATAAGGACAGTATGGATGTGTGTGCGTCAGGGACAACCATAAATATCAGAGAGATACACAGACACACACACAGACACACACACAGACACACACACAGACACACACACACAGA